>APFE031350151.1:195721-225730 GCA_000404065.3 Pinus taeda
GAAGATAGAGGATATTACAGCGGATTTGTTGTAGGTTGTGTCTCTTCATTTTGCTGGATAATAGAAAGGAAGGATTGGTTGTTCGGGGTGGACATAGCCCAAACTGGGTGAACCACGTATATCTGTGTCTCTCTTGTTTTGTGCGTTTTTCTGTGTTTATATTTCTGCAATATTTTATGTGTTCCATTGCTCCGTAATATAAAATATGCTAACATCAACTTCTCTGCTGGTACTCCTTGTTGTAGTTGTTTGAGTGTTTCTATCACGAGCATCGAATCTCCTTCTATCTGGAGTTTTTGATACCCTTCTCTGATGGCTATTTCTATCCTCTTGTTTAGCACATGGAATTCTGCCTCATTATTTGATGCCTTTCCATAGTCCATCGCATAAACCAAGCGGGTTCTACCTCCATCATCTTTGAATATCCTTCCTATGCCCGCTTCCCTGGGATTCTCTTTTGTCGCTCCATCAAAGTTTAGTTTCGTGAATCCCTGTGGCGGGTTCCTGTAGTGGTCTTCTTCCCCAAATTTACCTGCCTTATGTTCTTTTCCGACCATGCTTGTGGTGCTTATTTTGATTTGCAGGTGATTCAAAATACGTGTCTCTGTTGGGTCTGTCTTCCAGTCTTCGTCATTTCACTTCTCGAGGATGATGGTTTCTCTTATGTTTTGTATAGTTTGGCTCCATATTTCCTTCTTAGCTTTTTCGCCTTCTTTAAATATCAAATGATTTCTTACCTTCCATATGTTCCACAGGAAGAACCCTATGGATACATTCCAAGCTCGGTTCAAGATTATATTACGGTACAGTTTACTCCTCCATTTCTCTACAATTGTAGTTATTTTTCTTGTATCTTTGTCGCTAATCTCAAAGAGATGTTGGTGGTTTTTCCATAGGGTAGTGTTGATGCTAGAGGAGTTTGTCAATTGCTCAATTGTTTCTTCTTGTTCCTAGCAAAGGACACAGCGCGATGGTCTGTGCATCCCCTTCCTTGTCAACTGGTCCCAGGTTAAGGCTCGCCCATGGGACAATATCCAAGTGAATAACGCAACCTTTGGCTAGGTTTTCATTTTCTAGATTCTATCCCATTTTTGATGTCTGGGTTGCTGGTACTACCGCCCTTTATGTAATACCCTTCTGTTGTCGTAAACATTCCTTTGATGTGTTTTCCCACCTTACAATGTTCGTTCCTTCTTTGACTACAATTTTCCTTGTCTTCTTCTCCTTTTTGTAATTTATCCATTGTTCTGTTTCTGGTGCTTCTTGCCAGTCATTTTTCATTTTCCATTTTCTCCAGTAACCATCCCTTTCAAGCAACCAGTAGTTCTGGGCTATGTCTTCCTCCATTTGGGTGGTGAACTATTGAATATCTTGGAGTTGAGGTTGCTGGTTGAGGGTTTCTCTCTGTTGCCATGCCTCCTTCCAGAGGTTTTCTTTGTCACCCTCCCTAATTTCCCAGAAACTATGTTCTCTTATCAGGTCCCTATTTAACCTTGCTAGGTTCCAAATTGTTGAGCCTTCCTTTTCTGATTGGCTTCGTAATTTTCCTTCAGGGGATCTTGCCATCTCATATTTCTTTTCCCATAATGTTTTCCATAGATCTTCTCCTCCTTGAATCCACCTCCACCATAGTTTTTCACCCATTACTTGGTTTAATATATATGGATCACACAACCCTAATCCTCCTCTTGTTAAAGATTTGCTCAACCATTTCCATGAGAGTAGTGCCCACTTTTTAGTTTTGTTTGTTCCTTTCCATAGAAATTTTTTGAAAATTTCCACCATTTTTTGGGATATAGTTTTTGGAATAGCTTGACTGGCCATTTCGTATATTGGCATTGCTTGGAGGACCTACTTAAGGAGAATAAGGTGACTCGGTATGTTCAACATTCTGAACGTCTATTTGTCCATTCTTTTTTGAATTCTCCATATCAAGCCTCCCCAGTTAGTTGTTCTATTTTTCTTGTCACTCAGCTGAACACCCAAATATTTGGTAGGGAACTTCCATATTCAGAACCCCATTGTTCTAGCTAGGAATGATTGTGAAATCATTGGGGTATTGAAAAAGAATATTTTTGTTTTATCTTTATTTATCTCTGTACCTGATGCTTTTGTAAAATCTTTAAGGATTTCCAGTAATTTCTTCGCATCCTTAATATTGGATTGGCCATAAATCATTACATCATCTATGAATTGTTGATGTGTAATGGCTAGTTCTTCTCCCCACAATCTAAGGCCTTTTAGCTTTCCACTGTTCACTCTTGCTTTTATTAATCTACCCAGACCATGAGTTGCTATTATGAACAGGAATGGTGAAAGAGGGTCCCCCTGTCTAAGCCCTCGGGACGGTTTAAAAGTTTCTGTAGGGGTTCCACGCATTGTGGACATACTTGGAGTGGTGATCAAAGACATTATCCATTCTATCCATCTATCATCGAACCCATAAGCTTTTAGGATTCTCTGGAGGTATTCCCATCTTAGCTTATCATAAGCTTTAGCTAAGTCAAGTTTGATCATCATACCTTTGTGTCGTGAATTATTCAGTGAATGGATCGCCTCTTGTGCAACTATTATTGCATCCATTATTTGTCTCCCTTTCACGAACCCTATTTGTTCCTCGGAGATCAATTCTGGAAGGATAGATTTTAATATGTTCACCATTATGGTGGCTAGGATTTTGTAAATTACATTACATAATGCTATAGGTCTAAAACCTTGAGGTTCATCTACCTTTTCTAACTTCGGAATCAATGCTAGGAATGTTGTGTTCCACGCTGGGTGCATTCTTTTCGTGCATCTTGATTCTTCCACAACATTTACTATGTCTTGCTTCATAAAACTCTAGGTTTTTTGGAAGAATTCTGTTGTATATCCATCCGGTCCTGGGGCTTTGTTCTTAGCCATTGTCTTCAAGGTCTCCTCTACCTCTTTTTTAGTGATTACTCTTAGCAGTGCCATGTTTTTCTCTCGATTCACTCTTCTGGGTATATACTGACTTATTTTTACTATCTCCTCTTCTCTATTGCTTTGCATCTCAGTCAAGATGCCTTTGAAGTGTTGTATTAGTAGTCTCTCCATTTCCTCTTTCTGAGTTAACCTATTTCCTTGGTTATCTCTTAGAGAAAATATTCTATTCTGCTGCCTATGCTGCTACATGGCTCTGTGGAAGAATTTTGTATTTCTTTCCCCCTCTTTCAGACATTCTACTCTTGAATTTTGTCTCCATAAAATTTCCTCCTGTTTTCTTCTTTCCTCCAGCCTGTTTAAAACCCGTCCTTCTTCCTGAGCTAGTTCCTCTATTCTCTCCTCTTCTATTATTTTTTGTTGTATCCTTTTCATATATGTCTGTAGCTTTTCTTGGTATTTTTGGATATTGCCGAATTCTTCTTTATTCCATTTCTTTATTTTTCCTTTTAGCTCCTTTAGTCTTAATTGGAGTGTGTGCATCTTATTCCTTCCTTTTATTTCAGTCTCACTGTTCTACCACCATTGATCCATTTTTCTATGAAGGTTGGTTCTCATAGCCAGAAAGCTTCAAACCTGAAAGGTCTATTATGATTTTGATTGTTCTTTGCGATTTCTAGTTTTATGGGCCAGTGGTCTTATCCTTGGAATGGAAGGATTGTCGCTTCATAGAATATGTCTTTCCCAATAAAGTGTTTTGTTGCTAGAAACATATCCAGCCTGGAAGCTATCTGCCTGCTTCCTCCTCTTCGGTTATTCCAAGCGTAGATTCTGGTGTTGTTAGTTTGCAAGTATTGGTATTATTAATTAGTTTGCTTCCATTTATGGATAGTTAGAACAGTGGTATCATAGTGACAAAAGCCATTTCAGAAAATCTGGTGATAGTGGTTTTCACCTCATCTCTCTCTTTTGGGATCATGACTTGAGGGACAATTTCATACAGTCCAAAAACAGAGTTTTTGCTTGCTACATAAACTAGGTTTTCTTGATGAGTAGGCCTTTGTCTTTAAGTCTCTTAGTATGAGTTGCAATTATCATTTTTAATCTGTTTAAGTATGTATTGGTTTCAAAGCACTTCCACTCATGCACTTAGCGATTAGATGGTAATAGCTCTGTTTTCTTCCATTTAATAAATCTTTCCCATGTATAGTTGCATTTGTGTATAGATGCAGAAAAGAATGTGTGTTTGTGAAGGAGCTTCTACATTGCAGGGAGACCTCATCTCATTTGCATCATCCAAATCTTATCCACCCATGTCGTCAAAACCCATTAAAATATCAATCTAAATTCTTGTTTTATAAGCAAAAATCGTCATTTCCATTGAGCAAATCCAACCATCTTGAAATACTTGCTTGAGCTTTGGGTAGTGTTCACCGCCTTCATGCCTTATTCTCCCAATATCTACCTTTCCCAAGCTTCACTCCACCTTCTAAACGACTTCCTAATCTTTCGACCTATTCCTTTAGTAAAATAGGGGATCCTGTAGGAGGACTAGGACATCCTATAGTTTTCTTGTAGCAGCCTGTTTTGAGCCTGAATTGTGAAAAATCATCACTGAAGCTAGGATTAGGCCTCTAGCTGACCTCCATGCCATCAAGACTATTCTAACCCTCTTTCTTCATACCTATCTCCCTTGCCAAAGAACATGGAAAGATTAGAATTTTCATTCATAAAATGAAAAGATAAATAAAAAGAGTTTTTTTTTTTTTTTTTTTTTTTTTTTTTTTTCCTAATTAGCACATGCATGCAACAATTAATACTCCCTAAATAATATTCCATGCTCAGTTAGTTTAAATCATCACATGTGATAAATGGGTTTAAACTAGGTTTCTTTTGGAAGCAAAAAATGTGTCAATGAGTAGATAGAGGATTTTATGTTACTTTACAAGCATCTTCTAATTTAGTATTTCATTCCTTAAAATATGCAACAATTCTTTTCTTTCATTTAGGATAATTTTCCCTTCTTCAATTGGTAGTCAGACTTCTTTCAGTCAATAGAAGATTGGTTTGAGAAACCTTAGTGGTCTATCGCCCCAGTTGAACAATGAGAAGAGTGGACATTAAATATATTTGCGTATACATCACGGGCACTTCCAAGTTTGTATGAACCCCGCGATGATGAAGTAAAGTTGGTAGCCCCAGGAGTTGCAACATTCTTGTTGCAATACTGGAGCTCATCACAAATATGTAAAACAATTAAAAGCATCAAGCCATGCATGCATCATGCAAATTGTGGGCCATGTTCTATAATGTAATTTTATCTAACTTATGTAAATGTGCATTCAAAGAACTTTATACTAAAAGTTAACTATCAACCGACATCCATAGTAGCCTTTCTATACATGTATGCAAAATGTACATGTACCATATTTTATTATTCAATTTTAAGTTATCATTGTTTTATACATCTACATCGAATTATACTTGATTTATTCAAATGCAAAATGCAGACCACATTTTGTATTTGCAATTTTAATAGGTTCATTTTAAATAAGTCAAGACAAAACAACTTTAAACAAAACCTAAGAATCATTACTAACATTATAGGAATGAATGAATGAAAAATGTACCAACTCAATGCAAATTTACTTTCATTGCACTACATATTCATGAACTTAAATATGTAAAACCAAGTTTTAAGCATCAAACCATACATCAATTGTACCATGAAAAATGTAGATAAACTCCAAAATTAGCATGTATTAAATGCAAATTTACTTTCATTGTACTACATATTCATGAACTTAAATTTATAAAACCAATTTTTAAGCACCAAACCATACATCAATTGTACCATGCAAAATGTACATAAACTCCAAAATTAGCATGTATTAAATACAAATTTACTTTCATTGCCTATATATTCATGAACTTAAATATGTAAAACTAAGTGTTAAGCATCAAACCATACATAAATTATACCATGCAAAATGTACATAAAGTCCAAACTTAGCATGTATTAAATGCAAATTTACTTTCATTGCACTACATATTCATGAGCTTAAATATGTAAAACCAAGTTTTAAGCATCAAACCATACATCAATTGTACCATGCAAAATATACATAAGCTCCAAAATTAGCATGTATTAAATCATAATAAAGAGTTCAACATTCAAAATATGTCCAAAATTTTACAATATATAATAAAAATTTGTGAAGTAATAATTTGCATCCATTCATAATAAACAGGTTTACTTTAAATATCTCCAAAATTTATATCATGATAAAAGTAAATATAACATTAAAAAATTGTCAAATAAAAAGTTGCATCAATTTAGACAATATCACTCTAATATATGATCTATTAACCTCTTGGTGCTCTCCTCTGAATCATGGGTGCCCTACACAACATGTGTAGTTGCATATATACATAAGATTATGTACTTTAAAATTAAATTTTAATGTTTTAAAATTAAATGAGAATGTAAGATCATCAAAACAAAATTATAAAAAAAATTCAAATTCCATACAATACCTCATGGTGTTTGCCCTCCATTGTTCTCTTTTGGTGTACATCTTGAATTGCACCTTCCTAGATGCCTTGTACAATACATGTACATGTATTTATTAGAAATTTTAAATTGCATGTATGAAAATGAATAAAGTCACAATATTAAAAAAATCATTACACGAATTTTTCAAATTGTTTAGATGATCCTATCCCCATTGTCGAATCCATTGCTAAAGTCCCTAGACAATGGAAATCTCCCCAAACATAAAATTCAAAAATTTTAAAATTATAAGATAAATCTAAAAATCATTTTTTAATGACACTTTCACTTCAATTTATAACAAAACATCAGTGAAATATTCAATACTTGTGGCACATCTCCTAAGAGTGAGGTAGAGGGTGGCACTATGTTCAATAGATCAGTCAGAATCATAATTTGTTAACCTTTAATTATATATACATTTAATTATTTCTTTTAAAATTATGCTAGGTCACAATATATCGATATAATAAAAGTAGAATAATAATTGTATCAGCATGAACTCTTCAAAAAAACTAACATTTCTCAAAATATCTTCATTGGAACCTGAACCTGGGACTGTGACATTATCAAAATTTTCCTTCAACAAATGAGTTAACTGCAAATGGTGAACATATGATACATTTTTTTAGATTATATCTAAAAAAATAAGAAAATGTATGTGAATCAACATTAACACATACATTAAAATATCAACCCTGAACATTGACACATACAGATCCCACACCCTCTTTTTCATGGAAAATTAGCCCTTGCCAACCATTACAAAAAGCCTTTTCAAATGATTTAAGTTCTTGAGTATTCATATTATCTATCTCCCCATCCTTTTTATATACAAAACTTGCAGGTGCATTAGCTCATGCTCTTTGCCAATTTAGACCAATATCAATTCTGTTCAATTCACTTTATATGTTATCTATAATGGCATCCCTTCTCGATTAATTTGAGAACTAGCATCCATCTTTGATCGCAAGTTTACCAGACGAGGAGTTTGGTGTACCAAATTTGGCTTAGGGTGAGGAAATTCAGTATCACGTAATGCGGCCTTACGATTATATAACTGAACTTTCCCAGTATCGTAATATTCGGATGAAAGGCCATTGTAGTCGGGTTTCATACCCAAAACAATTTCTGCATAAAATAATTTTGCAAAATAAATTAGAAACTCATCATTCCATGGTAGCTTTCCATATGTTGCAAGGAACCTATCATACATATGGCAAGCTATATCAGGGTTTTTTAAAATATTTCACCTTCAACATTTTTGTTTTCAACCCTTCTTTGAAATTAAACAAAGATTTTGCATCTTCTTGTGTAACCCTTTTATTAACCTCAACCCATTTATCGAGACCCATCATTGCTTCCTTTCTATGCCTCATCGTATTTATAAATGAATCCATGGTTGGCCCAATCTTCTTGTAAACTTTAAGAAATGAGCTTAAAGAGTGCGTAACTATTTTTAAGATTTCTCTACTCTATGCAGGGAGCTCCAAACTCCCAAGATCTTTCCTCAATTTATAATAATGAGTTTTTAACTTTTGTAATGTGCATTGTAAGAGGTTTTTCTCCCAAGGAAGTTCATTTAGAATATCAGATGGATAAAAAGTAGTTGGTGTCTAGCCTACATATGATTCTACTTATTTGTCATTTATGTAAATTCATATATATATACAAGTCATCCAATCCACATTTACTTTTCAACCAGGGGTTCTACCAGTTATTTCAAGGCTATCGTGCACTGTATGTGCAAGCCACAGTTTCCCTACCTAGTATTGAACGTTAATTATAAATTCATCAATGTGTAACAACACACAATAGTTGTAACAACAAATAAGAGTAACAACAAGTAGTAACTATAACAACAATAAGAGTAACAACACTTAGGACTCGCAACACACATTGATAAACATTCACAGCAACAATAAACTCACAGCAATAAACTTAAACACACATCTAATCCAACATCACCTAGTCAGGAGAGTGGGCCCAACTCCCTGATTAGGATTGTGGTGAGATCAATGAATCACAATATGCTCAGAAGATCAAACTATCATTAATTAAAGAAATATGACAAGTATGTTGTTATAGTCTTAGAGTTAGAGTATTTCTCATGTAACCTTAATGACTCTTACCAACGATAACTTTCACAGCCAACTCTACTTTATACATTTTGTCAATAATACATTTCCTAGAATTATGGGGTTGTTTGCCTTTAATTACATGGTGGTTTTCAGAACAAAACACAATGTAAAATATAGTAGTGTGTCAATCGAGATATTGATTCACTATTGCAACCAATGTTCAAGGATAGCACTACCATATTCGACGGTATCATTCAGTTAACCACAGTCATGTTCATTCTTCCTTCAAATCTATAGAAATAATTGAATTAGCAAGCAGCTCAGGTAATAATCCCCTACAACTATGCATCATTGACCAATAATCCATAAAGACATGAAAAGAGGTATATCTAGGTGTTTTAACATATCGATTAACCATTATTGGTGTGAAATGGGTTAAAAGGACAGGGTAAAAAAGGGGAGTAAAAGTATGCAAAACTAGCCACCAACATCTCCCCCCAACTAGCCTTACTGCATGTCCTCATGCATCCCGTCACCTGCGTAGATCGGGTTTAGAGTTGCGATGATCAACATGAAGTTGTGAAAGATCGTATTTTGTAGCCATTTCTATCCCCAAAGGCTTATATCCATCTTTCTAGATAACGTCCTTCCACCAATCCTCTTCTACCTCTTAAGATGGAGTATACTAATCAACTCGTAACCAGATAATGGGGAATCGGAACCTCAAATCCATCCATTGGACCCCATGAAGCCGCATGCATGCAATATACCAAGGTACCCTATTTAGAGCCCGAGAAAAAATGGGGGCCCCTAAAGCCTCACATATCCTGACGGATAATGATGATAACATTCACCGTTTTTGGCAGTTGTCCTAAGTCTCCTCTTGAAAAGTAAAAATTTGTTTCGTGCATATGTCAACACACCATTTCTAGGTTGCTAGCATCTATTCTTTCCATCCCTCGATCCATAAGATGGTTTTGTGTCTGTTATAAACATTCACAGATTGACAATTCTCCATCTGAAGGACAAGTGTCCTATTTGCTTGATTCTCTTTGAATTTGTCGTAGGCCTTCTTCCCTTTAACCTAATTAAGTGTGTAGGAGGTAAAGGCTCTCAATTGAATGTCCCCCACATATGGCACTGGGTTAAATGATTGATCATCACTCAAAAAGTAAACATGCATGTATAACTCGCACATCAAGTGCTGATCCAAAATATTGTGGCATCTCAAGATGCACATAAACTACATTGAATCTTCTATCTCATGGCTGAGCTCCTAGTAGACACTTTCTAAACAAAAGAATAGTTACTTCTCATGGAGAAATAGAGCGTAGCTATGAGCACAGGTTGGCAATCCGTTACCTACTGCCCTAAAGAAAAAAATTATTCCTTATCAACCTTTAATAACTTCACCTATTCTTTCAGTCCCTCAATTCACTTCTACTATCTCTCCTACTTCACTTTTCCTTCTCTATTTGCTCAATGTAGTCAGAGACTGTTTTCGCAGCTTGCTCGTGAATTTCCATTATTCTTGCTTGGAGGGTTTTGAGAGAAATGGACCCTTGTTGGAGGCCAGTTGTAGCAACATGCCATTTCTGGGTCTCTACAGCCATCACGAATTCTCGAGACTCAAATAAATACAAGAATAGCTTAGTTTGTGTAGTCGCTGAATTCATGGACCTATCTTCGGTCTGTTTTGCCACTGAAACAATTTTAGGTTGGGGCTTTGCAGTGTTTTTCTTGTGATTCCTCACTCTTCTTTTTAAGTGGCATAGTTGTTTTCTCATTCTAATGATTTCCAATTTCATTTTCATGTTTTCTTTGAAGTGTTACTGATATCTTTCCTTAAGAGGGGGTCTCCTTTTTGCACATTTCTTGATGAATTCCTGTTTTATAGCAACTTCTTCCACAGGTCTCACAACTAGTCCAGGGTTTGGTAGGTTGACGTTGACAAAGTCGTCAACTGGTTCTTTTTTATTATTATTTCTCCTGTTTGTTCCTTGACTCAGGGAAAATCCCCACCATTTCCTTCTTCAGGTATCAGGATCTCTTCGTCTTCCCTCTGTGGCTCTAGATTCACTACAAGGTCTTATGGGGTAGTTTCTTTGACACCCTTCTCTCGCGGTTTCTCTGTTGCCCAACCATCCTCTTCCATCTGCACAATAATTTTCTCTAGCCCTTGTGGGTTAGCCTTATCTACAACATCCTCCTCTAATGGTTCTATAGAAGTAGTACCAACCATCGATTCTTCATTTTGTCTTTTGATCAGCACTGGCTCTTATGTGGCAGTGTCGACCACCAACCCTTCAATTTGCTCAATTTGTTCACCAGTCGACATTGGTTTTCAAGTAACAATGTCAATACTAGTGCCTCTAACCATCCCAACAAATATTAATATTGGGGGAGAAGCTTTTTTATTTCTCCATTTGTCTAGGGGAACAAAATTTCCTTGCCCCTTTTGGGAAAGATGCAAGAAAGGGAGAGTGAGGAATAATTTCATCAATTTCCATTGTCTCAATGCCTACTGTTGTAGGCCCTCCTTCCTCTTCTTCTACTTTCATTGGTTGTTCTATGCTCCCTTTTACTCCTTATACATGTGCTTATTCCAAATTTTCCTTTTGCCCAACAATTGACACTAGTTCTTGTGAATCACTGTCAACTACAGCCCCTGTTTCTTCCAAAGGTTCCACATTCATTTGAGAAGGTGGTGCTGGTTCTTGTGTGGTAGCACCACCTACATTTCCATCCAAAGGTTCTTCAACTTCTTGGACAGGTGGTGCTAGTTCTTATGTGTCATCACCACCTACATTTTCAACCAAAGGTTCTTTAATTGCTTGGACAAGTGATGTTTGTCTTGTGTGTCAGCACCACCTACATTTTCAACCAAAGGTTCTTCAATTTCTTGGACAGGTGATGCTGGTTCTTGTGTGCTAGCACCACCTACATTTTCAACCAAATGTTCTTCAATTTCTTGGATAGGTAATGTTGGTTCTTGTCTCACATCCTTCCCATCCATTCTGCAATTGCTTTGTAACAGCACTTCGGAGTGACAACAAACCATCAAGGAGGAGTGTCGGTAGATAGATTTACAGTGAGAGCTTTGATAGCGATGGGGTGTAGTGAGAGTGAAGTACGGGAGGGTAATGGTGAAATACGGAAAAATCCATGGTGGATAATGGTAATAATAAGTACTAATTATGGGAATTACTTTGCGACGTTGGAAAGGGCCATTCATTAATACAATAGAACTAACTTCAAATCCCAATGCATAAGGGTAACCATGCGAAGTATGGTGGAAATCGTGGTGTGTATGTACTTAGCATAAGGTTCAGTATGATAATAACAAGTCATTATTGTAATTTAATTATGGCATTTTTCTCATTTATTATCATACCTCACCCCAAATAAGGGATGACCATCCTCGGTCATATCGAGGAGGTACCTGACGACTTACCTTGATGGAGTAACAACAACGGAGGAGTAATAACATCGGAGGGAGTAATAGAACTTGAGGAGTAACATCATTCGAGGAGTAACAACACCCAAGGAGTAACAACACCACTTGAACACTTAGTCGAAATTGCGATGAAGTAAGAGTACTTAGAAAAAATTGTGATGGAGTAACAACACCGAAGTACTTAGATGAAATCGCGACGAAGTAACAACACCAGAGGAGTAACAGAACCAGAGTACACAGATGAAATTGCGACAGAGTAACAACAGCAGAGGAATAACAACACCGAAGTACTAGACAAAATCACGATGGAGTAACAACACCGGGAGAGTAACAACATCAAAGGAGTAATAACGCTAGTGAGGTACCAGCAAGAAAAATATTTATATAGTAGTAACAACATTATATATATATATATATATATATATATATATATATATACATACACATATATATATCTTTTTTATTTTAGATCAGGGGTGCAGAGGAATAATTCCCTTCCCTAATAACTTCAAAACAAGAGTTATCAAAGAGATGTTAAATAAAGGAGTCTCTTGAAGCTAGAGGGTGATATATTTTGAGGCAATATCCATTCACGATTAAAGGGGTATGTGCCTCATCAATTGTTATAATTCTAACAATCCCATTATCGAACACCGTGTCAACTTCATATGGTCCCATCCACCTGGAGCATAGTTTTCCCATAAAATACATGAACTGAGAATCATAGAGAAATGCCCAATATCCTCTTTGACCTTTCTCTTAATGAATTTATCATGCCATTTAGTTCGCTGCTACTGAATTAAAGTAGTATTATAAACAGCTAGCAGATGAATTTCATCCAACTCATTCAACTGTTTTAGTCTATGTTTCTCGGCTTCTGAAAGATCTAAACCTAATTCAAGGGCTGTCCTGAGCATTTTAATTTTTAATTCCACTCAAAACAAATGGGATTTCCCATAGACAAACTCATATGGTGAAAACCCTGTTGTGTTCCACCATGTTGTTCTATATGCCCACAGTGCCTCAAGAAGCTTCTCAGCCCAGTTCTAGCGATGGTTCACTAAAGTGTTTGTAAGAATATTCTCTAGTACCTTTTTTTTTCTTTCGACTTGACCATTTGCCTGAGGGTGATATGGATATGTTACCCTATTGTTGATTCCATACTTTTTCACAAGTCCTGCTATCATATGCGATGTAAATTATGCCCCTCCATCTGAAACTATCTCTCTAGGAGCTCTATACAATAATTTTTTCAAATAAAAAGTCTGAGGCAACACGTTCTATTTCTTTCACAACAACCCTGGCCTCTACCCACTTTATCACGTAATCCGTGCAAACCAGAATGTGAACTTTCTGTTGTGAAGGGGGATTAAATGGCCCAATGAAATCGATAACCCATTTTTCAAAGGGATCAAGAGCTATTTGGGGTTGTAACAACATTTCATCTACCTGACCAGGCTAACCCATTCACTGGCAACTATCACACCAGCTAACATATTTCCTTGCATCACGAAAAATAGAAGGCTAATAGTATCCCATTCGTAACACCGTATGACATGTCCGCTTATCTACAAAATGTCAAACACAAGGGCCATCATGAACAACTTTCAGGACATCATAGATGTCATAACCACTTATACAGCGCCGGATTTTCATGTCATATCCCGTTTTAAAGAGATATCCCTCTATCCATGAATAACGAGCACTATGATGGATAATCCTGCACCGTTCTCTATAAGGAAAGTGTTGAGGCACCTTTCCTGTAGAAATATAGTTAGCAATATCTGCATACCACGAAGTGTGAGTAGAAAAGGAAAAAATATGTTCATTTGGAAAACTATCCTCTACAGGTGTACCTTCATCACTAGTATTGATAAAATACAGGAAATCTGCAACTACATTATCTTTCCCTAGTTTATCTACAATGGTTATATCAAATTCTTGAATTAACTGTAACCATCTTGTAATGCGACCAGGGGTTATTGGTCTATTCATCAGATACCTAATAGTTATATTATTAGTGTGCATGAAAGTAGAATACCTTGTTATATAATGCCAAAATTTATTAATAGGATAAATGACAGGAAATAACTCCTTTTTAGTTACCGTATAGTTTAATTCAGCAGGGGTCAAATTCTTGTTGACATAGTAAATTGCGTATGGTTTATTGTACTCCTGTTGCCAAAAAACTGCCCCTACTTCTATTTGAGAAGCATCAGTAGAGATGTGAAACGAGATCTTCAAGTTAGGATTGCATAACATCAGAGCCTTGTAGACTAGTTCTTTTATTTCTACAAAAAGTGTTTCACATTCACCTATCCACACAAATTTTGCATCCCTAGGTAGCAATTGAAAATGTGGGAATGCTATTTTATAAAAAAAATTCTATGAAACACCTATAATAGCCAGCATAACCAATAAGGATGCGTACCTGTGTCAGTGTCTTAGGTGTAGGAAATTTTAATATTACCTTTACCTTCGTAGGATCAACCCGAATTCCTGCAATTGAAAGAAAGTGTCCCAACACTATTCCTTCTTTCATCATCATATGAAATTTTATTGTACTAAGAGAAACATGTGTTTTCTTGTACCTTTCAAGTACTTTCTCTAAGTTTTTAAAAGCTTCAATAAAGGAATCCCCATATGGGGTGACATCGTCCATGTAAATCTCAACCCTATCATTAACTAAATCAAAGAAAATTCCTAATATTTCCCTTTGAAAGGTAGAAGGTGTGTTACAAAGGCCATATAGAAGGACTCTGTAGGCGAAGGTTCCCCAAGGGCATGTGAAGGTAGTTGTGTCCTGGTCCTCAAGAGCTATTTGTATCTAATTGTATCTTCTAAACCCATCCAGAAAGGAGAAAAACTCCTTCCCGACTAATGTGTCAAGAACTTGGTCAATAAAGGGTAAGGGAAAATGATCTTTATGAGTTTCATTGTTTAGTTCCATGTAATCAATGCAAATCATCTACTTGCCATTCTTCTTAGGAACATTGACCAGCAAGGAATCCCATTGACTATCTGATACCAGATAAATAAAACCCACATCTAATAGTTTTCGTAATTCATCTTTGAAAATGTTTTTTAAGGAAGGATTCATTCTTCTTTGTGGCTACCTAATAGGTTGATGTTCCTCTTTAATGTATATATGATGAGTACATAAATCAACAGGGATTTCTTTCATATTTGTATACTCCCAAGCAAAGGCTTCTTTATGCTCCCGAAGGAATTTCAACAATTGTTTGGATTGGGAGTGTGAAAGGTCAAGATTAATATTCAATGCTTTCCCTCGTTCAATTTCTACAGGAACACTATTACGAGGTACAATTTCAGTAATGTTTTCTACTTTTGTTTCTAGTTCAATATCTTCTTGAACATTGCAATTCATGACAATTTCTAATAGCTAACAAGTTGAATCAGAAATGGAGTCAGGACTGCTGAGAAAGGTGCTAATGGCATCGTCCTCAATTTCATCCTTAAAACAAAGAGCCTCACTGATGGTAAGGATGGGTCTAACTTCTTCATTCTCAGATTCAAGCTCTTTGGTATGTAGAGACTTTTGTATCAAGGTAAATGCAGGTTTATTTTATGAACTTGGTTCTGCATGTGGGTAAAGGATAAAATTATTTGTAACTTCCCCATTGGATATTACCATGTTTGCAGACTGGCACCCAATGTAAGCATCCGCGGTTGCAAGTCAAGTTCTTCCTAAAATCAAAGGATGTCCACTAGCTAGGGATTGGGTATGTAAAACCAAAATTTCAATGGGGTATTGCCATGATTCTACTGAAATAGTGATATCTTCTAGCTTCCCTACCGGTCTTATAGTAGACCGATTTTCCAATTCTAGGATGGTGGGAGTTGGTTTAAGGTTCCATAGACCCAAGGTAATCACAATTTCAAAGGTTATAACATTAATCGTTGCCCCCAAATGTACCAATACAGTTGGGATATCCACCCCATTAATATGTATTGTTAGTATTGGGTTCCTAGGATCCTCGTATTTGACAGGTATAGATTTCTTGAGCATTATATTTGATAAATTACCCATGACACGAATAGTAAGTGGGTCATTTGAATTTTACCAGGTTTCTTAGAAAATTATTCTTTAATTGTCTTAGCATAAATTGGTACATCCTTCATAGCCCGAAGTAACGTTATTTTAATGAATAAATTCTAAAATTCCCCTAAAAAGTTAAATTCAGGATGAGGACTTTGTTTGCTCAAAGATAATCTTTCTAGATAAGGTGGACTAGTCTGACATCCTCTAGTAACAATAGTTTGTGAAGGCATTTGTTGCTTTATAGGAATATGTGTTGGATCATCCCCTATTGTTCTATGTTTTGGTTCTCAGACTTCATCATCAGTATGTTCAACAATTATTGGTGAAGTCTGAGTATTGACCACCCGACGAAATCAAAGATTTAATTCATTACATTCAATGGTAGAAATAATATATGTAGGGAGGTTGAGTGTCTCAACTTGTTAAGCCCCTCTATTATTTAGATTTGGATTGGATTGGACATGCAATTGAGGATAAAGAGGAGGATTACTAGTGGGCGTATTAGTAGGCAGTTGTAGCTACTACTATGGTATAGGTTGGGAGAATTATCCTGAAGGAGGAGGAGGAGGTCCACGCCAATTCTAGGAACATGAAGAATTTGGACTAGATTGAGGGTACCATGGTTGCCAAGGCATTGGATATTGGTAAGCTATGACCAAGAAGGTGAAAAAGGTATAGACTGTTGACCAAAAGTGATATTATTAAAATACTGAGATGGGTCTTGAGGCATACCTTGATTCACGTTCGACGGTCGTGGTTTCCATGGTTTCCTTGATCCCATAAAATAAAGTTGATATGCTTCTTCATTTGTTCCCTGAAATACTTCCTTCAATTGAGGAAGAGACAAATAGGTGCTAGTGGAATGACTCTGTTCACATATCGCACAAGTCTCCACAGAATTTAATGGACTTTCTTCAATGGATGCTTCTTATTACATTGAGGGAAAAAAATAGACATAACGTTCTTTGCTTCCATCTGCTTCTATTTTTCCTGTAACACGTCTAGCTGCGATGATTATGTGCTCAGGATATCGGTTCTTAGGTTATCCAATAGATTCCGAATTTCAGCGTTTGATACTCCACCGCTGGATATTTTGAGAGTTTGGATTCCCTGCCTCTGTCTGGCAGCCCCTCGTGAACACTTTATGCATAATTTGTAGATGGTATCAAATTCTTCCTTTGATATATCTCCTTTCCCTACTATGTTCAATAGCTCCAGAGATTCCTCCCTCAATGCTTTGAGAAATATGATCTTCAAGATATTCTTATCCAAGTCACTGTGGCCTGATCTCTGCAAACTATATTAAAAAAATTCCACCAAATCTTCCATATTCTCATCCTCTTTCTGCATAATCTTAAATATTTCTTCATTCACATCTCAGGATTTGCAGTAGTCCTGACATTTCTCGAGGAAAATCGTCTTCATATTATCCTGTGTAACAGTATATTTTCCCCCTAAGCCCCTAAACCATCTCAAAGTTGTGCCCTTCAAAGTAGCGGGGAATATCTTCAATTTTTTAGCATCAGAAATATAATCATACCCTCAAAAAACAATGTTGAATTAAAAAGGGAACGTGTCCAGATCCTCGGAAGAAAGACCATCAAAATCAGGTAGTCTTGTCAAAGGAATAGGCTTCATAGGCACATCACCTCCAATATCTCCAATTGGAAATTCCATCAAAGAAGTTGCAGGAGCCATGAATATCTGCCAATACCCACTTGGAATCTCAATAGGTTCTAGCTTTGGCTATTCTATAACAGGTGATTGAATTTGTTTAACAACACTCCATTGATCAAATGGTGCAAATAATTCCCTCCAATATTCTTCCTCTGAACTTGAAATATGCAGTTCCTCAGATCCTCTACTTGGTACTTCTTCTTCCGTGAATTTCACTTTTTCTATTAGGGGAGGTTCTAGTTGTGAAACTGATTGTCCTCCAGATCTTGTATGAGATCTTACACTAACAATATCTCGTGACAATGCTCCATACTCGGCCCTTTGAAATGATCTCTTGGATGATATTTTAGGGGGTTCTCCCACTGCCCCTTTTATTGGTGTCTTTGTTCATGCAATCATGAAATAAAAGGGAAACATTCAAGCAAATTAAAAGCTCAAGACCTAGACCGGGGTAACAAATTCCCTCCCCAGGATGAGAGAGTGGCCCCTAAAGAAAACAAGAGAAATTAAATAAACAAATCACAAAAATCAAGCTCAAGACCTGAAACAGGATGAAAAATAAAACTTCCCTTCCCAGGAGGAGAGAGAAATACTTATGAAAGCAGAACAATGCAATCTAAAGCTCCAAACCTGGAGTAAGGTGATAAAAACTTCCTTCCTTGGGACAAGAGAATAATCCTAAAAAACAATAAAAACAAGAAACCAAACAACCAAACGATCTAATACTCAGGACCTGGAGAAAGGTGTAAGCTTCTTTCCCTAGGACGAGAGATCAATCCTATGGTCAATACTAGTTGTAAAGCCTCCCTGACACCAACGCCAAAATGTTGGTGTTCGAGTATGATTCATGCAATTCACCCAATCCACATTTAATTGTCAACCCAGGGTTCTACTAGTTATTTCGAGGCTATCATGCACTATATGTGCAGACCACAGTTTTCCTATCCAGTATTGAACATTAATTATAAATTCATGAATGTGTAACAACAAGAAAAAACTATAACAACAAATAAGAGGAACATGTTCTATTCTTATAAGTTTTAACGACATATTGAGATTTCTTTTCTATTTTTTGTAAACAGATATTGCCCTCTCCAAGAGAACCCATAATAAGTGTAGATTCAATTTTCCCTAGATCTAAGTGAAGGACTAAGCCAACTACTAAAGCCTTTTCACTGAATGGAAAAGGAAAAAGATGGACATGGATTAGAATTTAAAATCCCAGCAGACACAAAGAGTGTATTAAGAGCTTGTAGATGAATGTCTTGTTCCTATTATGACAATCTAAGCTTCTAACTCTAATCAAACATGACTTACTTACATCTTATTAACCCATATCTATTGTGTACATTAATCACCAGTGTTACCATATTCAATACATGGGACATATATCATAACTAAGCTTATACCTTTGTGTAATGTGAGTTATTCATCTAATTTAAGTAACAATGGTAATGGTTCTGTGTTTCTTGTATGATTAAGATTATTGGTTTTGTTGTAAGAGTAGTTGTATATGTTGTTTCCATAATCAATTGCATGTACTTATCACACTTCTACATAATATTGAACATTATAGGTATAGAAACGAACAAGGGTTTCAGGTTTCCTTAATCACTTGGATTAGATTAAGCTTACATTATGTTAGAGCTTTATCTTCAACACGATGAAATAACAAGGCTTGTTTCTTACTGTTATATAGAGAATGCAAATGTTATCCACTTGCATATATTATCTGTTGATGTTTTTTGGGTCAGACTCATGAGAAGTGGAGATGTTATAATCATAAGGCCCAACCTAACAATGAATGATGTTCCTACGATGCTGGAAAAGGGATGGGTGCATACCATGAAGCCCTTTAAAGGCAATGCAAATGCTTACAGGTAAATTTGACTGTTGTCTAGTTTTTTATTATAAGTTCAATCCTTATATGTTTGAACAACATGTTGATATTTCTTATCTATTTTTTGTAAATAAAGATTTCCCTCTCCAGGGGAACTCAAAATAAGTGCAAATTCAATTTTCCCATATCCAAATGAAGGACTGAGCCTACTATTGAAGCCTTTTCATCGAATGGAAAATGAAAACGATGGACATGGATTATAATTTAAAATCCCAACAGACACAGGGAGTGTATTATGAGCTTATACATGAATGTCTTGTTCCTGTTATGACTATATAAGCTTGTAACTCTAATCGAACACGACTTACTTACAACTTACTAACCCATATCTATTGTGGACATTAATCACCAGTGTTCCCATATTCAATACATGGGACATATATCATAACTAAGCTTCTACCATTGTGTAATATGAGATATTCACCTAATGTAATTAACAATGATAATGGTTCTATGTTTCCTATATGATTAAGATTACTGGCTATGTTGTAACACTAGTTGTATACGATGTTTCCGTAATCAGTTACATGTACTCATCACTCTTCTACATAAGATTGAACATTACCTGTATAGCAATGAACAAGGGTTTCATGTTTCCCCAATCACTTAGATTAGATTAAGCTTACATTATGTTACATCTTTATCTTCAACACGACAAAAGAACAAGGCCTATTTCTTACCATTATATGGAGAATGCAAACATTATCCGATTGCATAGATTCTTTGTTAATGTATTTTGGGTCAGAGTCATGAGAAGTGGAGATGTTATAATCATAAGGACCATCTTAAGAATGAATGATATTCCTATGATGCTGGAAAGAGGATGAGTGCATATAGTTCACAGAGGATAAGAATTTGAGATTGATTATGTTTGCAGTGCTTTTCTAGAGAACACAAGTAAGTTTGTTTGATATTGTTATTTTTTTCAGTGGTATAAATGGGAGGAATAGGGGACGTCAATTATCATTAAAAAAAAGGAAAAATACAAGATTCCATTGCCATTAGAAAATTGATATAAAAGAAAATAAAAATATGAGATATGAACAGAGCCAATGATGACGTTCATAGTAACAACCTATACTACGTGGCTTCATTTCCTATTGGATACAAGAAGCTTATTCTCTACTAAAATAATTTACTGCCAATAACGACTTACCTAGTCTGGATGAGGAGCTTCCAACGACAAGGGTGGATGAGGAGAGAAATCTTCCAGCGACGAGGGTGGACAAGGAGAGAAATCTTCCAGCGATGAGGGTGGACGAGGAGATAAATCTTCCAGCGGTGAGGGTGGATGAGCAGATTGAGAAATCTTCCATGCTACAAAAAAAAACAAAAACATCACACAAATATCATAAAAAATATTTCACTAAATAAAAAATGCATAAAAAAACAAAATGTGTCAATCACCTGGTTGGTTTCAGCGCTTAGCAGCAAATCACACAACAACACTCGACAATAGACCACACAACAATGCTCGATAATAGAGCACACGACACAAAAATGCTCAACAACAGATGACACAACACAACACAATAGCGCTCGACTTTCACACAACAGAAAAATCAACAGAGCAGAAAACTTTGCAATAACCTATGGCCCGACATATATAATATTTTTTCGGCTGAATAAATAATTCACCTGAAAAACCTAGTGTGGTCGAACAACTAGTTCGATCAAACAATATCTTCAGCCAAATTATTTATTTGGGAGAACTATGTTTTTGTTGACTTTTTCAACTTCGACTAAAATTTCATTTAACGATCAACATTAGTCTAACCAACCAAAAGATCAGTGGAATAAATTTAGGGAATTCGACCGATTTTTTTTCGGTTGAAAAAAAAAGGTTGGGAATTTTTCGGAGGTGTTTCTCACAAAAGTGTAACCAAACTTCACATTTTCACCTGAATGTATTAATGATTTCCTAGTGGTCTTTTGAATATGTTTTTCTTTAGCAGATCACCATATTGTAAAAAGCTTTTATCCCAAGTGTATCACGAAGATTTGTTTTCCTTTCACTCTTTAATATATAATAGAGGTAAAGGAGACTCCAGTGAGTGTTCAAGGGTGCAAATGTAATGATCTATAATACTTGTGTGGGGGTGTAGCCTTGTATCATTGGGAGTTTATCTGGAGAATAAATGAGCTACTTCCATGGATGTTTCCCCTTATTAGGGTTTTTTCATGTAATCCATGTCTCTCCCTTCTTTTATCTTACATTTCTATTTATTGTTTTTCTAATTATTTCATAAGATATTAGATTGTGTATATCTTTACCATATGTCCATGCATATTTGTGAAAACTAACACTCAATGGGTATAACAATCATTTTATGTAGTTGCTGATTTGGTGAGTGATCCTACCAATCGATGTAGCACACAATTGTAATTTTTGGACTTTCCACAAGCTCTTACTACGACAAATCCTCTATTTCTTAATCATTTTTATATGGCTCTTAGACCAAACCCCATACATATGTAAAGGATGAAGGTAACCCCTTTTGAGAGGTATCAATGAAATAGAATTATGATTACCTCATTGAGAAAAACACATGGGAATTGGTTCTTCTTCCACCCAATAGGAAAATTGTTCAATGTAAGATCCGTTCATGGTAAAATTTGAATTGAGGAAGATGAACCCTATTTGTTGAATGTAAGTATCCTTCATAAGAATGCTTATTTTCTTCCAGAAGTGCACTCTTTTCAGGTTCCTCTTCTTAAATTTGATTTTCTCCTTGCATGAATGGATATTTATTTTCTCTTGAATAAATCCACTCTTTTGAAGCTAATTTTCTTCAATTCAAATTTTCTCTTTAATGACTAAATTATGTCTAATGAAGATCCCCCTCTCCACCCATTTGTTGACTCCATGAAAATAAGATTTGTTGAATTTAAGAGGTAATTACATGAATGTAAGGATTAATTAAGTTATTGATCTAAAAAACATTAGAGCACATAAAAGTTGCAATAATACACTCTCACTTAAATGTAAGGGGTTATTAATTTAAGTTATGATTTATCTATAAAAATGCAAATTTCATCACAATCTTGTAACTTAAAACACATATAAAACAACATAGTCAAGCATAAACAAAGAGCATCATCAAAACTAGGATGATAACGGAGTTCAACCCCCCCAATGGGCTACGTCTCTAGATTCACCTCCAAAGGTTGAATCACTTTTATTGTCTTTCTTCAACGAGGAATGTGTGCAATTCTCTAATAAAAAGGGTGGCAAAACCTAGAGTTCTATTCTATTACCAAAGAGTCTCCAAGACTTGTACATAACAAAAAAATCCTCTGAAAGACCTCTTTAGATTTTTATTATAAGGAAGGGTGTCTTACATTTTTCTATTTTATATATTTTAATGCATTAAATTGTAAAGGCCCTGTTGTTGTAAATGAAGAGTTGAGTTCTATGTAGCCATTACAGCATGGAAAAGAGCATAATGGTGGCTTCTTTCAATAGCCTCTCCATTTTACTACTTTGTGGTTTGTCGTCCTCCTCAAATAGGTGTATATTCTTCACCTTGTTTTCTCGTTGGACAAAAATGGGGTGGTATATGATTATCTTATTTTGTATTTATTTACATAACTTATCTACATGATTTATATACATTTTTATGTTGGGTTTCTTTTTTTGGTTTATTTGAGATTTTAATAAGATTTTTATGTTAGTCTAATAGGTTTTGGGGTAGTTGAGGAAGCAAGTTTTTTCTTGAGAAACTATTCATCTACACTATTCCTTTGATGACCACGAGTAGGCACCACTTGGTGCATGGCTAATAACAATGTCGATAAAAACATGTTGCATGTGGCACTAGATTATGCTTATGGCTTCAAAGGCATAGATTGCACTGCAGTACAATAGGGTGGATTGTATTTTGACCCTGTCCATGCTTCCTATGGCTTCAACAACTATTAAGTTATGATTTTGGTTGAAGTGAAACCCTTACTATCCTTAATCCATGTGAGTTTTAAATATATTCTATCATCTTACCATTAAGAATATGTTTATTACTGTAAAAATTTTAAATATGTTTAAGTATCTTACTATTAAGAATATGTTTATTACTGTAAAAATGTGTTTGTTATTTGTTATTAGTAATTTAGTATTACAAGGAACTCTCTTTTGTGAGCTTTTCAAAACCATGTTCTTCTTACCCAAACTGGTGCAACTTATTTTTATAAGTTGGTTTTAATTCTTTGTTTTTTTCAATAATCCTTTGCACTACAAATTTCTCATCATTATTAACCAATGTAACTTTTTTATAATGATAAAACGAACAATTTTTTAATAAACATTTATAATAATTTATAATTTGAGTAGTAGGAGCAATCATCTAGTTAAAATTCACCCGATCTCACTATTAAGTTAATTTCAGAGAGTTATTAAACTTTGGTTTAGAGGGTAGTGAGGAAATTCTAAAATCAGTGCGAATAAATTTCTAGAGTTACTCAAAATTTTTATATGTTATGTTTTGGAGAAGAACTCACGAGTGAAATCTCGATAGTTTGCTAGTTGTGGATCCCATAAAAAAATGATTAAAACTCACTTTAGGGTTCAACAAGTCATTTGTGTGTTATGGTCATGTTGGATAAATATGTGAAATTTTTTAACATGACTTCATTATTGAAAAATAATTTTTTAATTAAACTTTTATTAGTGGTTATTATTAATTCCAATTAGACTCAATTAAGTATCATTCTTTACCTAAGTTGTCAAATCCCAACCCTCATTAGGGCTACTATGAGGACTTCTCTAAGCCAAGGAAAGAAGCACCTTTTGAAAATAAAGTTGTATCCTATTACACAACCCTTTTGAAAATAAGTTCTATCCCATTATACAACTTTACAAACTACAATTGGTGAAACTGTTAACATAGATATACAATTACAAATTATTCATACATCATTAACTTGTAGAAAAAACTAGTACGGTGAAATCAACCTTAACACAACCCATCCCAATTCACTAGTTTCCTTGTTTTTATTTATTTAGTTGGCCAGTTTAGATATATTTTTTATTGCTAACGGTTTTCGATATTTTTATTGGTTAATTTTTCTGTTAAATGACCCATAAATAATGATTTGAGCATGGTAATAAATACACACATAATAACCCAAATAAATGAAAGAATAGTTAGACCGTGTAGAAATCCAATATCTCAAATGCGTCACTCGCTTGTTTAATTAATTCGTTAGCTACAACACAACACAGTGACTAACTTGGATCGCTACCAACTGCTAAATGGTGGAATTGAATGTAAATTGGTGGATCTCATTAATTACATCGAAGAGTTGGAGCCTACCAGAGCGTGAGAGGATACCTGTGGGAAAATATGGGTAATGTTAGTGTCAGTCTTTGCGTCCTTCCTTCAGTGATCAAACATGCTCTTACAAAGTGATTTTAAGGTGTTAAGGTCAAATTTTGTCATTTCAATAAGTCTTCAAGCAAAATTTGGTCACTAGGCATTAGGTCTAGGGTTTGTTTTCACTCTTTTCAAAATTGTCCAAATGTCGGTCCATGTCACTATTCAGCTAATTCTATCATCATTCAGAAGGTTTTTATCATCATTTCAAGTTCCATTGGGTCATTTTACACCTTGTTCATGCCTCAGTTGCACCTAGGCAAGGTTCATTTCCCTCTCCTAGGGTTTTGAAGGAAATTTCTCTTGGATGGTCAAATCATAGAAAAAACTTGTATCCTAATGTTCACACACCTTCCCCTATCCTTAATGTACCTTATTAAACACTTCCCATCACTGAGATCCTCCAAATTCCTCATTTTTGCACAAACCCTAGTTTCTTGCTACAACCTGGCAATTTTCTAGGTTGGGCCTGTGTTTTGCCCTTTTGGACCCCTTCCCCTCACTCAATCTCTGATATTTCACTTTCCCCTGCTTCCTAACATCCCTTCCTACTTCCAAAAATTTCCCAAAGAATTTAGAAGCCCCTTATCCCCTTCATTCGCTTCATTTCGACAAAATTCCTTGTTTCACGCATCGGGATAGGTTTCATTAAAATGATGTTGCAGAGCAATCAAAGATGAATTTTTAAAAAAGGAGAGATATGTTTGTCCACAATAGGCCAAGGAATAAAAACCTCTTTCACGTTTTACATAGGTGTCATAGTTTTAGAGAAATGTCAAAAATACTATTGTCTCGGGAGAATTGATGCACCTCTGAAGTGACCTTGGGAAAATCAAGTTTTATCCTAGCTTGGTTGGCCAAATGACTTTCGTGATGAGTAAAATGATAACTAGATACAAATATCTTTCCAACGAGCTATCATGAGCTCAATTTGGAGTTGAGGAAGGCATTCAAAGTTGACTGCAACAGCACTCTACCTTGCGGCACCCTCATTTGGCACATTTTGACCAGTCTTGGAGAGTTAATTTTTGACAAGGCAAATGAACTCCAAATTGAAAAATTCTAGTTTGGCTGGAAAGTAGACTCAAAGAGCTTTCGAACAAGCTATCTTTCACTTGATTTTGACACCGGTAAGACCTCCAAAAGTCTCCTGCAAAAAGGCGCTATGCACAGGCTCTATGGGCCGTGCGCCTCAAGCCCAGTGTGTCGCACGCCTCCCTGTGCGTCGCGTGCCTCACGCGACGCATAGGATTGGGAGGTCCAAATGACAAATGGCTTGTAGTTTTGGATTTTTCATGAGAAATCATGAATTTTGGTACTTGGACAAGAAATTTGGGCAAGTTTTGGGTCCCCAAAAGGTCAAAAGACAAGCAAACAATGACCTCACTGCCCTTTTTTGGACACACAGGAAGTAGTCTTGGGAGAATGCACTTTTGGAAAGACAAATGGACACCAAATTAGAAAATTCCACTTGGGTTGGAAAGTAGACAGGTAGGGCTTTCCAACAAGCCAATTTGAGCTCAATTTGGACTCCTGAAAGGGCCCCAAAAGTAGGTTGAAAGGCGTGCAACGCATAGAGCTCAGGCACGCGGCGCATAGAGATTTTTGGTCAAATTTTCACCTTCCAGCTCAGAAATTCAGCCAGTTTGACTAGTTTTTATTTGTGATGTAATTTTTTACTTCTATTGATGTAATTGATTGAACATGATGTAATTTTGACACTTAGTTACTTATTCTAGAAGATTCATTCACCAAAGAGTGAAAATTTAATGAATAGATTGGTTTCCTACCTTATAGAGGCAAGTTGTTTTGACTGCCTAGATTGTAGTGCTTTATTTAGAGTTGGTTGAAACAGCTCCTAGGATAATGAGATCGACCCCTAGAGGCAAGGGAATGGGTTGGCTTGCCTATTTATGTAATTTCTCAATCATTTTCAGGGGTTTGGAGAGGTTGGACTCTTGGGAAAAGCTTGACACTCTATTGTACATATTTTATCTGCATTTTTGGCAAAGGAGAGACCAGGGATTTGCAGCACTGTTTGGGATTCATGTAGCTTTATGTGTTGATGGTGTGCTTCTTTCAGTATTTGTAAGTTGTTTATGTGTATCATTTTCCTTCTCTTATCTTCTGCAATTGAACAAATGAAGTGTTAAGGTAGAATCCATAATTTGCTATGCTCTGCCTTTAAGTTTGTTTGATTTTCCATGCTTTCATCTGTTTATGGAGAATCCTTGAAAGTTTCTTGCTCTCCTTAACTTCTCACCAATCAGATCTAGCCATTCATTCTCTTTAAAAGCATCAAGAAAATCGCCTACCTTGCCTCAAGTAGACCTCTGCAAAAACTGTGTCTCATCCCTGCACCCAAAATTCCCTTTCCCTTGGATTTAACAAAACTCCAAAAAATCAATTTCAAACCCCTTATACTTCATACCTAGCCTAAAATTAGTTATCAATTTAGTCATCTCGAGCCTCATTGATCACCTTTTTCCGAGATTCACCCGAAGAGAGCTCTCTGCTGTCCTCATAGGGCTAGCTACGAGGCTGAGCGTGGTTTGATGTAGCCTCAAGTTTTACCTTATTTCAGCCTAAGGTAGATTTGAGCGCTAACAGGTAAATAAGTGACTAGGTATAAGGACATTTTTGAAAAAAATCAAACCGTCAAAAAATTGTTCTGGAAGTTTCAAAACACATCGTGTGAAATGGAAATTTAGAATTATTAAACACATCGTGTGAAACAACAATTTAAAATTATTAAACGTATTTTACAGTCAAAATTCCTTCTGACGGGCATTTTGCCTGTCAAATTCCAACCCTGGTTGAGTTGTACTAATCAATGTCATACCTATCAATCTGTAGCTAAAGCAGTCTGACATCCAATAGGCAGGGCAGGTCGGACATCCAATAAAATCCCTTGAATTTGCTCCTACTTGACCTAAAGCAGCGAATTATCCGTTGGACCAGTACTTGGACCGATTGATATTCGATGTAGAATAGGGCTAGTTACCCCTGTTAGAGTCAGTCTTGTCAGTCCTCCGTCAGAGATCAAAACTCCTTCTGCATTTCATTTCTAGGTGTCTCACTCCATTCACTCAGCTGCATTTTGCTAAGGGCATGCCATAATCTGACGGGAGGATCTTGTCAATCATTACCCCTAACCCCTCATGTCTGGCACCTGTTGGCTTAGGCCTTTTCATCAATGTTTATTAAAGTCCATGACAGTCAATGTTTGATCTTTTAATTGACAAGAGTCATTTTCAGTCATTAGGTCTAGGGATTAGCCAATTTGGTCTTCAACCATGTCCAATAAAGCCATGTAGGCCAGAGGGAGGCCCTTACAAAGTTGTGATTTAAAGATTTTCATTGTCATGTTGACAGATTACGACTGTTCTTCAAAACTCTGTTTTGAAGAAAAGTCAAACAGTGGTCATTTGTGATAATTTTCAAAAACAAAAAAAAAAGTTTCCAGTTGATCTCTTTAGGCGCAGTCATAGTTTCCTTGTCAAATTTCATGCCATGCAACCCCTGCAAAAAGTGCCAAAAATTGCATCATTTTAGCTAAAAATTCAAAGGGAAAAGTGAAATACAGAGTTGAATTAAATCAGGAAAAAGTGCCAAAACAAAACATTACCAAAGTGGGTTTTGAAGAAACAAAAATCAAAACCATGAGTCCAAATGTCTTTATATAGAATTTCCATAAGGAACAATGTCATTTTGCACACCAAGGATAGAGAGAAAGCATTTCAAAGTGATTGTGAGAGCAAGCGCGCGTTTTGAGTGAGGTGGAAGTGTTTTCACAGGCGCAGCGCAAAGGCAGAGGAGCACAACGCACAGAGGGAGTGTGGCACACTGGGCGCAACCACATAGTGTTAAAATAACACGGGCGCGACACACACAAATGGCGCGGTGCACTGGGTATGCTACGCGGCGCACACCCATAAAGGCCCGGTTTTGCTCCAAATTGCAACAAATCGCCTTTGAAACCCTTGAAATCGCCAGGTAGGGTCGACATCTCGGTTGCTCATACATTTTTGTGAATATGATGATGGTTTATGGCCATTTATAGTTGCAATAAAAAACTCTTAAACCCTACCACTTGAAGTCATCAAAACCATTGCTCTTAGGGTTGCAAATTTGTTGTATTGATGCCAAGGTTCCTCCTCCCTTTCACCTTTCCCTTCTTTCCATCATTCCCTTCCCCCTATTCCATTTTTCCCATCTTTCCCTACCCTAAAACGTTACTAAACCCCTATTCCCTATCGCCTCCACTCATTTGTCAAATGTAAAACTCCAAAATCCTACCTTATAAAATCCCCAAACCCTCCTACATGTCCCTAAACATAATTTATCCCCATAATCCCTAATCCCATCATATTATTCCCCTTCCTAGCAGTCCCTTTTGCATTGTTCCCCTTGGTGGTAGAATTCATAACAACACATAGTTTCATACATCATCAAAAGGCAGTCCAAGCACAGTCCATATACAACAGTCATGCATCTGAGCATTCATCGGAGTATGAAATGGAAACCCAAAGTGATTCATCCAGAACAGGCTCCCCAGAGACATCATAAAAGTGGCAGACATGTTAGGGATGAACCAACCACCCTTACAGAATTGTAGGCCTTCCCTCTTGCTATGTCATGTTTCCAATATCTATCATGTTTTTAGTTTTGTCAAAAGGTGGCCAGTGTTCGAGTTCATCATGAGTTGGCTCATCTTTTTATGCTTCACTTACATGGAGATCACACTATCTTAGCCGGTGTCACCTTCACACTGACACCTGAAACTGTCTCATTAGCAACCAGCATACCAAACGTTGGAGAACCATGGCACAAGAAACATAAGGTTGGTCGGCAGCATTATGAGCCATACATTAAGGCCAGTTCTTGAGGTAGCTCAAAAGAGTCTTTCCATTCCAATATCTGAAAGATGAATATGCTCCACTAATGAAGTTGATCATGAAATATTTCAGCTGTGAGGGGAGGTTCTCTCGTTTATATGCTTATC
>APFE031350151.1:225750-288228 GCA_000404065.3 Pinus taeda
ATTTTGGTGGTTCATCAGCTGGGATTACAGGGCATTACTTGGGATGATTTCATCTCCTGTGACCTCTTCAGCACTTCACAGGTATTATCAGAGGTTGAACATGAGATAGGTGGTCCTTCTCATCAGTATGAGTGCCATGAGGCCGCTACTATGCCGGTATTCATAACATATCAGAGAGGTAGTAGACATTTGTTCGCAGCAGCAAAGCGAGTGTTATCTCCACCCGGGGTAGAAGGGGCCTCACTTTCGACATCGGCAACACAGGTACAGAACAGGGGCAAGGGGCCCATGCATGACGAGGGGCCATCAGGTGAATGAGAGGCCGACTTCATCCTCATTCATGATGATGACACAGATGTGGAGAGTGCCAAACTTAGAAGGACCATCCAGGAGCAGCAAACAGAGATCCAAGCCTTGTCTCTCAATTTGGAGAGGGCTAAGTGGATTATCAAGTACTTGGAGCAGAGGAATAAATAACTCGAAGACTAGCAGGAGATCATGGAGCTGCAAAACACCCGCGAGAATCGCCAATCTACCCAACATATGAGGATTGAGCTCACTCCATTAGAGCAAGAGATTAACAATGACCGAGAGTCTTAGCTCGAGCGGATCAAAATCCACCTTGAGAGACTGCTAGAGAAGGCCGACAAGGACAAAACATTATTGAGGCAGATGGTTTATCACTACAGGGCACAGAACATGAGTTCAAAGGCTCAGATAAGGAATTTGAAGGCAAAATTGAGAAGAGCGACAAAAATACAAAAGAGGAAAAAAGAGCAATATTAGCTCTGAATCTTGGCTGAAGCCTCTGTGGCCCAGCATAGCACTTCATAGAGAATCTCCAGCCCAAATTTCAAAAACTTTGGGGCAATTTTGGTCATTTGACAACTTTTTGTGCACAAACAACGCGACGCTTATGATAGGGAGCTCCAAATCACGAAAGATTTACATTTTTGGATTCAGCATGAAAAATCATGACTGCTAGTGCATGGCCAAGAAGTTTGGCCAAGTTTTGAGTCCCCAGGAGGTCAAAAACACTCAAAAAATGACCTCTCTGCCCCTATTTTGACACACAGGAAGCAGTCTTGGGAGATTGAAGTTTTGGAGGGACAAATGAGCACCAAATTCAGAACTTTTACTTGGGTTGGAAAGTAGACAGGCAGGGCTTTCTAACAAGCACACTTGGGCACAATTTGGACTTCAGAAAGTACCTCAACATCGCCTCCAAAGTGGCGCGATGCATATAGTTTTGGGCGCGGCGCACAGAGACCCAAAGGCCAAAATCACTTCCGCTCCGTGACATTTCGATTCGTGATTTTCTCCAAGTGGGCCTGCTCATTTACACTACATTTTTCTCGGCAGCTAAGGCAAAGTTTAAAAAGTATCTTCACTAAAGGTTGGCTTCTATCCAAGTGGAAAAGGAAGGCGAGCAGTCACCCAAACAGTTTGTCATTTTTGTAACGTTGCACCTGTCACTAATGGTTGGATTTCCATTTCCAGTTTGTAATGATTTGAAAAACTCCCCAACTTTGGGTTGTTCCATTTCCCAATGGAAAAGTCTATTTATTGTATGTAAAACCATTTGCAAAGGGTTGGTTGTAATTTCTGGGAGACTATGGGAGAGAAACTCAGTTGCTCATTGTATATTTTGACAGAGAATTAATGAAAGGCAGCGGCTCTGGTTCATGAGATTCATGTGGTGTGAGTGTAGCAAATCTATTCTCTTTCTGTTTCATATGTATTTCGTTATGTTTCACAGTTCATTCATATTCATTTCCAGGGAAATTTTCTAAGTAAGATAAGGTAGAATTTAGGTTTATTGCTCTACATGTGGGAAAGTTTCACGTTCTGTGTTCTTCTTCTGTTGAAAAGGATTCATGTGTTTATGCCCTTTTCACCCTCCTAAACAATCTTTCCATTTCGCATTATTTCAAATTTAATTGCTAGACTTTCCGCCTGTCTTGCCTCACAAAGTAATATGTGCCTTTGTGTTAAATTATCTGCTCATTGTTGTTTGATGGTCCCATACATCCCAGAAACTCAGTCATTTGTCAAAAATTTCCTCTTGTTTCCATATTTATTTAGCTAGTCTAAAATCAATATTCGTTTTAAGTCATCTCAGACTATATCGTTTATTTATTCACTGAGTGTGACCCAGAGAGAGCCCTCTCCTATTCTGGTAGGGCTAGCTACCAGACTGAGCGTGGTTTGTGGTTACCTTGAATTTTGCCTTCCTTCAGCCCAAGGCAGATTTAGGTGCTAACATAGTGGTGACTCCGCTAGGGACGAAATTACACCCCTTACTTCTTGATAATTCTAAGCTTCCAGATGATAAGTTTAGGATTTGATAGGCTGAGTGAGTTGGTCGTGTCTTTTTTACTTTTCTTAATAGCACGCTGGCTTCTAGAATATATACCAAAGCTAATCCAGATCCAGATCCTCCGCACAACTACGAAAATCCCAATTTGATTCCAAGCCTTCGTCGTCAAGAGAGCCCTATATCTCCCGTGTTCAAATCCCATTCATGTCCTGACATTTTTGAGTATCTTGAAGAGTTAGATTTTGATGAGCAGTTTGAAATATCATTGTTCGAGACCAAATATGAAATGGCGATTGACTCTACTGTCCCCAATCCACGGTTTCTTGTAGACTTGGAAACTGAAAGGGCTAACTGTCAATTGATAATTACATTGTGGCCTAGCTTCAAATTCCAATTGTTAACCCCCTACAAACTACACACACTCCTCCAACACCTCCAAGGCCAAACCTACCAGGAGTGATGGCTACGCGTTTTGCACCTCTTGTCCTGCCTCAAGTTTTAGATGATATGCCCACAGATTATCAAAGAAAAATATCGTTTTTTGATGGCACTCCTAACAGCATTACCGCTCAGCAACATGTGGACAGAATGGTAGATTTCTGTGAACTTCATGAGATCGATGCAGAGAATGTGGCAATGACACTCTTTGTACAGACATTTGCAGGTGAAGTGAGGAAATGGTTCAGAGGTTTGCCGACTGCACGTATCGCTACCTTGGCTAACCTACAAAGACAATTTTTAGGCCGCTAGGAAGTGAAAACGAATCCTCTCCAAATTCTGGCTGAATATGAGCAAATCAAACGAAACGTTGGTGAGTCGGTCCAAGACTACTGCATTAGATTCAACTCTGTTTATAATGAAATTCCCGATCATCTAAGGCCACCTGTGGGGCTAGCCATGGTGAAGTTTCCGGATGGTTTTGATGCTGACATGGCTTATCAATTAAGAGAGAGAGAACCGGTCACAATGGAAGACATGCAGAAGATTGCAGTCAGCGTTGAAGCAAATCTATTGACCAAGAGGGCTAGAGCAAAGGCAGAAAAGAAGGTCACCATAAAAGAAGAGTCTTCCTCGGTAGATCAATTACTTCGAAAGGTAGAGCAAATGCTTGAAAGGGTGAAACTTGACAAACTTGAGCCACAAGTTAGAAATCCTGACTTTCGTGGCCAGCAACAGACACAATATAGAAGAAGGCAGAGAGATCAGCGAGCCCAAGAGCAGACAGCACAACAGCCAGTACAGCCACCTTTGCAGTGAAATTTTGTGCATGGACCGGAGTCAGATGAGGACGGGAATATAATAGGTGAAGAAAACCACTTCTTTACTCCTGATGATTTGCCTATTTATATTACCGAGGATGAGGAGTATGCAGAAAGTTCGGCTATACACAAAGATGCAGATTTCATTCTAGCAAATGACACCGTTTTGGAGGAAGAATCAGATGAGTACCAAAGAGGCTATATGAATGCTCTGTCCACCCAGCAGCAGCGGTATTCACTCAGAAACAGAGACATGCGATTAAACCAATTCAGAAGAGGAAGGACGTTGAGGCATCAAAGAATGATTCATCAGTTACACAAAGGAAAGGAAAGGAGGAGGTTGATCCGGATAGCAGCAAATCACCATCAGCAGAAAAATCAAATTAGCCAATTGCATCGAAAGAAAAGGAACGGAAAGAAATCCCAGTCAAAGAGGTAGAAAAGACTCCCGCTTTTAATTTAGATAATGAAATTTCTAAATTGAAGGTATCCATTCCCTTGACTGAAATAATGAGGAACAGCAGTTATAGAAGTCAAGTGTCTAAAATTTTTAATTTTGACCCAATGTCTGACATGGTGAATGTCGAAGATGATCAACCCGAAATGATTTTTGGGCCAGTATCGAATGGTGAGTCTCCTGATAATGATGTGCCACCTTTTTATATCAGTTTAAGATTGCATGATTTTGTGTTACATAATGCCATGTTCGATTCTGGAGCTTCTCACAATCTCATGCCCAAGGCTATCATGGATAAGCTGGGTTTGTACATCACCCGGCAATACCATGATCTCTATTCATTTGATTCCAGCAGAGTAAGATGTATCGGGCTCATCAAAGACTTGGTTGTGAACCTGGATCAAATCCCAATGAAGAATGTTTTGGTGGATATTGTTGTAGCAGATATTCCTCCCAGGTTTGGCATGCTTCTTTCCAGGTCTTGGGTATCAAAATTGAAAGGGACACTACAACTAGATTTCTCATATGCAATGATTCCGGTGTTTGGCCAAATGAGGAAACTGTGTCGGGAACAAAAAATGATACATGATTACAAGCAAGGAGAAACCAATAAATCATCCGATTAATTATGTACATACAGATTTAGAGTCTTTAGTTTTGTATTCTGATAGTTTCAATGACATCGATAGTCAGTTAGTAGAAGCAGATAATATTCCAGAAATAACAGAAAAATTCAGAGGAGTTTTAAAGAAAGAAGGACAAGAATAGTAGAACACCGTTGAGCGATCAGCTGAAAGTAATGGACAGCAAGCAGACAAATCACATCAAACAGATTTTCAGCACTTGCAAGAGGAGGAAGAAGCTTTGTGGACCATGGATTTCTATGGAACAGTGGGAAATGATGGCACTGGAATTGGGATTTGGGTACGCAGTCATTTCTCCGCCCCGAACAAAGTGCCTAGTAACGTGCGGGTATGCTCTTACAAGTTAGCTTTTGATTGTTCAAACAATGAAGCTGAGTATGAAGCTCTGATTATTGGCCTAAAAATTCTAAGAAAGTTGAATTCTAAGAGGATTGCAGTATATGGTGACTCTGAATTGGTGATTAAGCAGGTCAGAGGCGATTATCAAGCAAAGCATCCTCGGATGCGGCCTTACCGTAATGCAGTTCTAGACATCCTAAAATTATTTTCAGAATATACCTTGACATGTGTGCCTCGTATACAAAATAGCATTGTTGATGCTCTCGCTAAGGCAGCAAGTAGTTTGAAGATCCCAGTGAAATCCAATAATAAATTCGAAATCCATGTCAAGCATCGTCCGATCGTCCCAAAAAATCAGAGATATTGGCAAGTTTTCCAAGATGATGAGGAGATTGATGGTTTTCTACAAAACAAAGGTAAGTTCAAAGAAACCTCAATTGATGTAGAAAATGATGATGGTAAAGATAATGGTAAAGATGATGTGTAGATCAATCAAATGGATGTGTTGTAGCTAAAGAATAACATTATTCCTAAAGGCTTGATACCTTTAGAAGAACTCTTTGATCAAGATGATGTAGCCCGCAAGCCAACATTGCAGCCAACAGAGAAGGGTGTGGAAAAGGTCAATGTTGAAACAGCTACTAATCCTAAAATGGTAAAACTGTCTAAAGCATTGCCACAAAGGATAAAAGACAAATATATCAGTTTCCTGTCTTCATTTGCCGATGTGTTTTCTTGGGACTATTCTGACTTAAAGACATATGATACCAATATAATTCAGCACACTATACCCATTAAGCCCAATCAGAAATCTTTCAGACAGAAGTTGAGAAGGCTAAATCCAAAGCTGCTGCCATCAATTGAAAAGGAGATAAACATGTTGTACAAATCAGGAATCATTGTTCCCATCATATTTTCGAATTGGATCTCTAATTTGGTCCCCGTACGAAAGAAGACAGGTGAGATTCGCTTATGCATTGATTTTAGAAATCTCAATAAAGTTTCATTGAAAGATAACTATCCACTGCCCAAAATGGACCATATACTTTAGCAAGTAGTGGGAGCATCTCGTATGTCACTACTTGATGGTTATTCTGGATATAACCAAGTTTTTATCCATGAAGATGACCGAGACAAGACAGTGTTCACCACTCCGTGGGGAACTTTTCATTACACTAAAATGCCTTTCGATTTAAAGAACACGGGTGCCACATTTCAGCGTACAATGGACTTGGCTTTCGCAAATGAGAAGGATGGCTTTTTGGTTGTGTACCTGGATGATCTGACAGTGTTTTCCAAATCTGATGAAGAGCACATGTACCATCTAAAAACTGTCTTTCAAAAGTGCAGAAAATATGGCTTGTCACTGAATCCGAAAAAGAGCTTGTTCGCCATGGAGGAAGGCAAACTACTCGGGCACATTATCTCAAAAGATGGCATTCGTATTGACCCAGCACGTGTACAAGCGATTCAGCAAATCGATCTGCCCCGAAATAAGAAAGAGATTCAATCTTTTAACGGTAAAATGAGTTTTCTACGCCACTTTGTACCTAATCTTGCTGAACACCTAAGAGAGATTACAAACATGCTTAAGAAGGACATCCAAGTGAAATGGACGGAGGAGGCTGTAAAATCTTTCAATTTAGTCAAATTGGCTCTTTCTTCAGCTCCAATTCTAGTCAGCCCGGACTACACTCAGGATTTTATATTGTTTTCATTCGTTTTGGAGCATACTATGGCAGTTGTGTTATTGCAGAAAAGAGATGATCACGAAAGACCAATCGCTTTCTTCAGCCAAGCCATAAGAGATGTAGCCTTAAAATACAATATCATTGAGAAGCAAGCCCTTGCACTTGAGAAAGCATTGAAATATTTTCGGGTATATATTCTGCATTCTCATATTTTGGCTTATGTTCCTAATGCTGCTGTCAAAGATGTTTTAGTACAGACAGATCCGGAAGGAAGACGAGGCAAGTGGATTGTAGCTTTGTTGGAATATGATGTGGAAATAAAGCCCACAAAGCTTGTTAAAGGACAGGGATTGGCAAAGTTAATAGCCGAGTCAAACTTGCATGCCTTAGACATAAATCTGATCGTTGCTATGTCCGATGAGAATGAGGAAGGTTCGTCAATTCACATATCTGAAATGTTTTCTCTTTCTCCGTGGTATTCAGATATCATCTATGTGCTTAAAAATTTGTCACCACCACCCAGCATGACTAGAAACAAAGCTAGAACACTCAAATTAAAGGCTGCCAAGTTTTGCATTCTAAATTCTGCACTTTATTGGAAAGATCCCGGTGGCGTTCTGTTAAATTGTTTGGTGGAAAAAGAAGCAAAGAAGGTCATGGAGGATTTCCACGAAGGAGAATGTGGTGGTCACCTCTTTTTGAAATCAACAGCAAATAAAGTCCTGAGAACGGGATACTATTGGCCGACATTGTTTGCTGATGTATATAAGGTGGTCAAGAGCTGTCATAAGTGTCAGATTTTCGAAGGAAGGCATAAATTACAGCCTTTACCACTTAAGCCCATTGAGGTGAGTGCTCCTTTCCAACAATGGGGGTTGGATTTCATTGGTGAAATTCATCCTACTTCTTTCGGTCAGCATAGATGGATCCTCACAGCGACAAATTATTTCACGAAATGGATTGAAGCAATTCCCACCAGACAAGCTACAGATGCAGTAATTATTTCATTCCTTGAAAATAACATCTTGTCTCGCTTTGGTTGCCCAAATAAGTTAATCACTGATAACGCAACAACTTTCAAATCAAAAAGGATGGTAGAGTTTTTTCATAAATATGACATCATTTTGGGTCACTCAACTGCTTATCGCCCACAAAGCAATGGATTGGCAGAGTCTTCTAATAAATCATTGGTCAACATCATTAAGAAGCTGCTGGAAATAAACAAGAAGAGCTGGCATAAGAGGTTGATCAATGCACTTTGGGCAGATCAGGTCAGTCAGAAGAAATCCATTGGTACGTCCCCTTTTGAGCTTGTTTATGGAGTTGATACAGTGTTTCCTACCTCTCTCGCAGCCCCAGTAGTCAAACTTCTTTAGGAAGCTGGCAGTGAAGAAGATCCTATGCAAAGAAGGTTGAATCAAATGGTCCACTTGGAGCAGACCAGAGAAGAAGTCTTCCAAAACACGTCTAAGTTGCAGGAGAAGATTAAGAAAATTTATGACAAAAAAGCAAAGGCAGACAAATTTCATTTGGATGATGTGGTGCTGAAGTGGGATGCAAGGAATGAGGAAAAGGGTAAACATGGTAAGTTCGAGAATCTCTGGAAAGGTCCCTTCAAGATTGCAGCATATCGGGGTTAGAATGCCTTTCTTTTAAAGGAAATGAACAGGGAAGATTGTCCAGGAGGGCCGATCAATGGTTGATTGCTCAGGCGGTACCATTTCTGCGTTATTGATGTTGCTTCCACTGTCACTGTAAATACCATTTTATTTTAGTTTGGTTAGAGTTTGTCAAGTTAGCCTTCAAGTCATTTCAAGATCAAATTTAAGTCAGTTTTTCGGTCATTTTGGTTTCATAAATGAATCAGAGTCTTGTGTTTTTCGTCGAAATAATGACTCCATAGCCCAATGGACGAAGGCACTGTCTAGCTCTTCTAGAGATCTACTGTTCTTGGCACCTCCAAGGAGCTACCATCCCCCATTGGAGCCAATGTTAGAGTCGGTCTTGCCAGTCCTCCGTCAGAGATCAAAACTCTTTCTGCATTTCATTTCTAGGTGTCTCGTTCCATTCACTTAGCTGCATTTCGCTAGGGGCATGCCATAATCTGAAGGGAGGATCTTGTCAGTCATTACCCCTTACCCCTCATGTCTGGCACCTGCTGGCTTAGGTCTTTTCATCAATGTTTATTAAAGTCCATGACAGTCAATGTTTGATCTTTTAATCGACAAGAGTCATTTTCAGTCATTAGGTCTAGGGATTAGTCAATTTGGTCTCCAACCATGTCCAATAAAGCCATGCAGGCCAGAGGGAAGCCCTTACAAAGTTGTGATTTAAAGATTTTCATCGTCATGTTGACAGATTACGACTGTTCTTCAAAAATCTGTTTTGAAGAAAAGTCAAACAGTGGTCATTTGTGATAATTTTCAAAAAAAAAAAGTTTTCAGTTGATCTCTTCAGGCATAGTCATGGTTTCCTTGTCAAATGCCACGCCATGCAACCCCTGCAAAAAGTGCCAAAAATTTCATCATTTTAGCTAAAAATTCAAAGGGAAAAGTGAAACACAAAGTTGAATTAAATCAGGAAAAAGTGCCAAAACAAAACATTACCAAAGTGGGTTTTGAAGAAACAAAAATCAAAACCATGAGTCCAAATGTCTTTATATAGAATTTCCACAAGGAACAATGTCATTTTGCACACCAAGGATAGAGAGAAAGCATTTCAAAGTGATTGTGAGAGAAAGTGCGCATTTTGAGTGAGGTTGGAGGTGTTTTCACAGGCGTGGCGCATAGGCAGAGGGTCGCGTCGCACAGAGGGAGCGTAGCGCACTGGGCGCGACCACACAGTGTTAAAATAACACGGTCGCGGTGCACACAAACGGCACAACGCACTGGGTATGCTGCGCGGCGCACACTCATAAAGGCTCAGTTTTGCTCTAAATTGTAACAAATCGCCTTTGAAACCCTTGAAATCGCCAGGTGGGGTCAACATCTGGGTTGCGCATACATTTTTGTGAATATGATGATGGTTTATGGCTGTTTATAGTTGCAATAAAAAACTCTTAAACCCCACCACTTGAAGTCATCAAAACCATTTCTCTTAGGGTTGCAAATTTGTTGTGTTGATGCCAAGGTTCCTCTTCCCTTTCACCTTTCCCTTCTTTCCATCGTTCCCTTCCCCCCTATTCCATTTTTCCCATCTTTCGCTACCCTAAAATGTTACTAAACCCCTATTCCCTATCCCCTCCACTCATTTGTCAAATGTAAAACCCCAAAATCCTACCTTATAAAATCCCCACACCCTCCTACATGTCCCTAAACAAAATTTCTCCCCATAATCCCTAATCCCATCATATTATTCCCCTTCCTAGCAGTCCCTTTTGCATTGTTCCCCTTGGTGGCAGAATTCATAACAACACATAGTTTCATACATCATCAAAGGGCAGTCCAAGCACAATCCATATACAACTGTCATGGCATCTGAGCATTCATCGGAGTATGAAATGGAAACCCAAAGTGATTCATCCTCAGAAGAACAGGCTCCCCAGAGACCTCATAAAAGTGGCAGACATGTTAGGGATGAACCAACCACCCTTACAGAATTGCAGGCCTGCCCTCTTGCTATGTCATGTTTCCAGCATCTGTCATGTTTTGAGTTTTGTCAAAAGGTGGCCAGTGTTCGAGTTCATCATGAGTTGGCTCGTCTTTTTGTGCTTCACTTACATGGAGATCATGCTATCTTAGCCGGTGTCACCTTCACACTGACACCTGAAACTGTCTCATTAGCAACCGGTATACCGAACGTTGGAGAACCATGGCACAAGAAATAGAAGGTTGATCGGCAGCATTATGAGCCATACATTAAGGCCAGTTTCTTGAGGCAGCTCAAAAGAGTCTTTCCATTCCAATATCTGAAAGATGAATATGCTCCACTAATGAAGTTGATCATGAAATATTTCAGCTATGAGCGGAGGTTCTCTCGTTTATATGCTTATCACATCAGGTTGCTCATGCATTTTACCAGGGTACGGATGACGAACATCTCATATTTCATTTGCAAGAACATAGAGAAGATGAACACCTTCATGCAGCACAAAACCCCTCTGTAGCAACTTAACAGTGTTTATCATTTTGCTCTTATTAAGACTTTGGTGGTTCATCAGCTGGCATTACAGGGCATTACTTGGGATGATTTCATCTCCCGTGACCTCTTCAGCACTTCACAGGTATTATCAGAGGTTGAACATGAGATAGGTGGTCCTTCTCATTAGTATGAGCACCATGAGGCCGCTACTATGCCGGTATTCATCACATATTAGAGATGCAGTAGACATTTGTTCGCTGCAGCAAAGCAAGTGTTATCTCCACCCAGGGTGGAAGGGGCCTCACTTACGACATCGGCAACATAGGTACAGGATAGGGGCAAGGGGCCCATGCATGACAAGGGGCCATCAGGTGAACGAGAGGCTGACTTCATCCTCATTCATGATGATGACACAGATGTGGAGAGTGCCAAACTTAGAAGGACCATCCAGGAGCAGCAAACAGAGATCCAAGCCTTGTCTCTCAATTTGGAGAGGGCTAAGTGGATTATCAGGTACTTGGAGCAGAAGAATAAACAGCTCAAAGACCAGCAAGAGATCATGGAGCTACAAAACATCCGCGAGAATCGCCAATCTGCCCAACATAGGAGGATTGAGTTCACTCCATTAAAGCAAGAGATTAACAATGACCAAGAGTCTTGGCTCGAGCGGATCAACATCCACCTTGAGAGACTACTAGAGAAGGCTGACAAGGACAAAACATTATTGAGGTGGATGGTTTATCACTACAGGGCACGGAACATGAGTTCAAAGGCTCATATAAGGAATTTGAAGGTGAAATTGAGGAGAGCGACAAAAGGACAAAAGAGACAAAATGAGCAAGATCGACTCCGAATCTTGGCTGAAGCCTCTGTGGCCCATCATAGCACTTCATAGAGAATCTCCAGCCCAAATTTCAAAAAAATTGGGGCAATTTTGGTCATTTGACAAATTTTTGTGCACAAACAGGGTTTTTCTCCTTGTGCACTGCGCCACTAGTGCGGCGCTTATGATAGGGAGCTCCAAATCATGAAAGTTTTACATTTTTGGATTCAGCATGAAAAATCATGACTGCTGGTGCATGGCCAAGAATTTTGGCCAAGTTTTGATTCCCCGGGAGGTCAAAAACACTCAAAAATAACCTCTCTGCCCCTATTTTGACACACAGGAAGCGGTCTTGGGAGATTGAAGTTTTAGAGGGGCAAATGAGCACGAAATTCAGAAATTCCACTTGGGTTGGAAAGTAGACAGGTAGGGCTTTCTAACAAGCACACTTGGGCACAATTTGGACTTCGCCAAGTACCTCAAAATCGCCTCCAAAGTGGTGCGACACATATAGTTTTGCCACGACGCACAGAGACCCAAAGGCCAAAATCACTTCCGCTCCGCAACATTTCGATTCGCAATTTTCTCCAATTGGGCCCACTCATTTACAATACATTTTTCTTGGCACCTAAGGAAAAGTTTAAAGAGTATTTTCACTAAAGGTTGGCTTCTATCCAAGTGGCAAAGGAAGGCGAGCAGTCACCCAAACAGTTTGTCATTTAGCCCAATTTGTGCTTGTCATTAACGCTCGTTAAAATAAATAGAAAAATAATTCGGCCAAATTATTTTAAAAGTTTGCACAAGTTACTTTTGAAATTTCGGGCAAAATTGTGTCAATATTTTTTGTCGGCCGCAAAAATGAAATGATGCGATCCTCTGAAAAGGTGTTTCTCGCAAAACAATATAAATACGTGGAGCCAAAACTTAATTTTCGCACACTTTCCTAATTTGGAGTAAATTTTTAAGGTAAATCTTTCTTTTGGGCTGAGCTTTTTGAAGGAAGTTTTTTGGGCTGAACTTTTTGGAGGAAATTTTTGGGCATTAATTCTTAAAGTAAGCCTTTTAAGCTAAATTTTTTAAGTGGAAATTTTTAGATTAATTTTTGAAGTAAGTTCTTTGGGCTGAATTTCTTTGGGCTAAATTTTTAAGTGGGATTCTTTAGCTTAATTTTTAAAGTAGTTCTTTTGGGATGAGTTTGTAAATTGAGGTTTTTTAGCTTAATTTTTGAAGTAAGTTTTTTGGGCTTAATTTTTAAAGTGATTTTTTTTGTGCTGAATTTTTAAAGTAAGTTTTTTTGTCTACATATGGAGAAGTTTCCATCACTCTTTTTTTCTAGTGCCAACATTTATTCTAATGTTTCAAGGGTATGTGTGTGGTTGGAAAAATGTGCAGAATGGAAATATGTATCTCATTAAATGTGCAATAGTTGGCAAATTACCACCCCCCACCCCGATTGCTAACAATTGGGTGGGTGGGGAGGCTTGCAATTAATGTATGTCGCTAGTATAATAAGGTATCCAAATGGAGAGAACCAAGAAGGTGGAACCTATGAAAGGTTTAGTTGCATATGCAACAAATAATTGATCTAGGTGGCTCACAACACATGCAGAAGTCCAAGAGGTTTCAGAAATGGTCAAAATTCAAAGTGGTCATATTCCTCCCGAACTAGCACCAAATCAAAGTGCTCAACACCCTGATTCCAACGATGTGAACGACACTCAAATCCGAGCTCGTATGGAGGAGATAGATCCAGTGAAAGTTGCAGTCAAAGTTGGGCAATGGGCCAGGTTTAAGTGTCCTACAAATTCACTGTCAACCGCCGTGGAAAATTAGCTCAGGAAAGTGGGTGAAATTGTGGCCTCATTGCCCAATATCCCTTAATTTCGGCAAAATTTAAAACAATTAATATTTGTTATAAAAACAAATAATATATATAAAATAAGGGTGGTGGGCCACCACCCCCACCACCCACACTGTTCGGTTGAATATGTATTTAAAAAAATATATGTATGAAGGTTGGGGTGGCAGGGGGCCAACCCCACCACCCCTAGCCAAACCTCCAAAACCTCCATATTATAACAAACATATATATGTGGGCGGTCAGCAGGCCACCTCCGGTGGACCCAGTCCACACCCCCACCCCATCACATATCACATTAATGTAGTGGAGCCAGCGGGGATTGAACTCGCCCGACCTAGGTGGGCCAGCCCCCACTAAGCGGCCCTATGTGGCAATACACCAAAACAAACCATTACAAACCACCACACCATAAATGTAACGTTGCCACTGTTTGGAGTTCAAAACAAAATATAACTATGTGCCAAACAAAATATAACTATGCACCATATTAAGGAGGGGCAAGATTTGATCACCCGACCTCTCCTCCTCCAACAATCTGCCTTAACGAACACAACAAGAGGGTGCTCTTGTTAGATCCACCTCTCATTTTGTATAAAGACCCTAACACAGTGATTTGCATGGGGAGTGTTAGCTCTGCTACATACTTGGACATTTTGAGGGTTAAATGCAGGCATGGCCGTGTCGTTGCTGCTCAAAGAAGACCCGTATCAGTCATCCTTCTCGTTCCCCCTTCACTCTGCTCACACTCTCATAACCCCCCGCCATCTCTGTTTTTCCTCCAAAACTCGGCATAAGCCCCATTTCCCCAAACCCCAAAGCGCTAAGTCTTAAGCTCCACAGCACTGCCACCACATGACTGCGCGCCTTCACAAGCTCTTTCCCCATCACATCTGACAAAACTTGTGCAATTAAATCCACACCACCTGATCATCTCCTCCGCGATCGGATGGCATTCGCTCCTCACGCGCCCGTAAACTGACCACACGATAACTCGTGATAAAAGCGGTTTTTTCCCGTTCACCGCTGCCACGCGTCACTCAATGATTGTGATCACGCACTCTTGTACGATTACCACCTAACCTCCAAAGGCAGTGCAAGTGATACCACTCACCGTTCAAAACCACTTTTCCTGCCCATTAAACTCCACACATCTCCTTCGCTCGGTGATCGTTGGATCTGCCCACCCGAGATCCAGTGGCTCGCGATCGTCCTACCCCGCTCCCTCCTAATGCCTCCTGCCAAGTGATCTCTGCTATCCATCCATTTGATCCAATGACCGATGCCCCTTCTCCACCCTACTCATACATCCGCCATGCACTCCTCTCACTGTGACCATTCCATACTCCCAAAAGGACGAAGGTGGCCTGTTACGAGTACACGTTGCATTAATTCTTCCACAACTGCATTCAAGAAACAGTATGGACGAGAAAAAAAAAAGGACAGAGCCTGAGTAGGTGAAGGCACTAAATAGTTATGGAATTTCATTCTGTACAACACTCCACCTACCCAAGAAGGACAACAGAGTACCCGAAAATATGAAATCCATCCACTGCAGCAAGCAATCGCACTCAGAAGCTCCATCAAGCTGTTAAAACCGTTGGTGGTCAATTATGACCCCTCCATTCCTAAATTGGCCAAGTGCCTTTGTATTCAAACTCTATATATACCCAGAAACGATATGTAATCAGGTTGATGGTTGTTGTTTTGATGTAAGGTTCAACTTCTGGAGACTGTAACTGCTTTGATACTTGCAGCGTCTCGTCTTCATTTTCAGCTAATACAAGCTTCTTTTGCTGTTAATTGCTCACTTTCCATTTCTATTCTATTCCAAGTTGTGCTTGTTATGCATTTTTCCTGAACTCTTGATGTTTAGCATTAGAGGAGCTATCATCCTACCTCTGTGTTAAAATCCTATATGTATCAGAGAATGTGTTATTCAGGTTTATTTTTACTTAGTGCCAAAGAGCTGTCATCCTGTCTGTGCATTAGGGAATAGATTTGTAGACTTCTTTATTGGTTGTAGCCAACCATCACAGGGTCTTGTGCATCTGTTGGTGTGGTCAGTATTCTCCATATTCACCCAATCTTTAAATTGTGAGTAATTAGTGGTCTAAAGCCTTATAGCCTGGGGGTGTTCATGCATGTTTGGAGTCAAGCAAAGTAGGAGTGGTTATTTGGCTTGAACAAGCATCATTCCTTCCATTCATCCATTTCCAACATTATGTTGAGTTTGTAATGTTCTGGAGCATCTCTGAGATACAACCTAGGAGAGTTTCTTGGGGTGATAACAGGGGAAGTAGACCAATGGAGGAACTGAGTAGCAACACGCAGAACGATGGAAACACGAGCCAGGCCAAAGGCAGAATTATGCTACAGTGCAAAAGGATGGAACCATGATTGGCACGCTTTTCAAGACAGGGAATATTCTTTTGATACCGAAGATTCCCTGGGAGGTAAAATTTTACATTGTCAGAATGTTGTCAATTTTACAGTCATTTTTCTCAGATTTTTGTGGGGAACACAATGGAGAGGTTAGATTCACCTTTTGAGCAGTGGATTTTCATATTCCCAGTAGAGGAGAATCTTGAGGGAATCTTCCAGATTCCTTGGAGGTTGAAATTTCCCAAATCCAAAATGCATCCAACGTTATACTCATTCTTCTCATAATTTCGCAAGGATCTCAATAGCAGGATCAATTTTCTTATTTGATTTCAAGATCTCCAGTTAACCCAAAGGAGGGAATCTTTGGAGAAACACGGGGGGATTTAAAAGATTCCTACTGGACCAGATTTTACCAGTGTCAGAATTTGAAAAATGGTTAGTCGATTTTACACCTCTCGATGACAAAAATTCATTGGTGTAGTCATTTTTTGCAACTGAGCCTTCTATTTTTTGGCCATTTTCTAGATTGGAGTGATTGTGTCAGATTTTAGAGTGTGGAACATCAATTCTATGCTATTTGATGCCACAATTTCGATAGTGCATTTAGATCCAGCAGCTAAATATTCTATTCTTCAGTCAACATTAGAGTTGAGGTATATGAAGTGTTTTTATCGTGTACTTCTTGATCATTTGTTGTGAGATGTACTATGTTGTTTCGATTCATGCTTGATGTATGATGCAAAATATTTATGTCTATTTCATGTGAGATGTATTCATCATGGATTATTATGTATGTTTTGATTTAGATCCCTTTCTTGCCATGATGGTGGGATACTCATTGTCACCATGTGTAAGATTATGTCAAGTTGATAGGAGGTCTATTGTGAGTGATAGTTCCTGTAGCGGAACGTCTCGTGGAGAGACTTTATCACTCATGTAGAGGGAACATGTCCTTATATGACAGAAAACATAGTCCATGTACATCTTCACCATTTCCAACAGTGACTAAAGCACCCAACACCATCTTGACACCAAGCCCAAAGACCTAGTTCGCACTGGACGAACTCCGTTATCAATGTCTCTTGTTTATGATTTGTTGATCATCATTATGTTTCCATTTGCTTAAGCATGGATATATGTTCATTTATGCTCTTATAAAATGAAATTATAACTACATCATGGAAGCAAAAGATCTTGGCTAAATCCAGAAGTTGAGTCAACTCGGATCAATAATGGATCCCCCCGCCACCTTGTTAACTATCAGGAGGGCAGGGGGTTTAATGAATATAGCTCGTCGATCAAATCCTAATAGTCATACTGTGACCTTGAGCTAAATATGGTTTAACCAAAGTTGTTGTGAAGCCTCCTAGGAGGACGACGGTAGCCCAGATGAAGGCTAGTTTTCCCAGGCAACTGGCTAACTTCTCCAGAATGGAAAGCCTAAGAGAAAACAAAGTAATTTTCATGTTAGGAAGTGCCCCATTATCATTCTGTGGTGCAGATCTAGGCATAACATACATAATAGTCCGTGATGTTCTGTCGCTAATCATTTTTGTAACAAATACAATATCTCTAACTGATGATAACATTTCCTCAAGACTGACTACCAGGTGTTAATTATAGCTTTTCCAACGATGGCATTTAGGCAAAACTAGCTATCAGACGTTCAATTATATCGTGCCCCAGTGTGAATGTCACGAAGGAGCCTAGAAGCCTCATAGACACCGCACTATGGTAGCCTTGAAGCAGCATGGTACAAGGCTTGTAGAAACGTCATAGCCTCGTAGAAGCATTGTAGAATCTGTAGCATGGTGACATTGTAGACATTGCAGTAGGGTAATCACTTCAATTTTATCGCATCGTCTAGCAAACGAAGGAATTGATCGGACTTGGCGAAATGGTTAAAAGTGGTTGGAATCAAGCTAAAATAATTTTAAGGTGTTCGAATAATGTTTTTGATTGTAGAAATAGATTTAGTACCATCAAAAACTTTTTGACTCCAGAAATCTTGAAATTTGAGTGTGATAACCTCAATTATTATGGATTTACAAAAATCTTTGCCAAATTTTATCAAAAACTTGCACCAATTTCCATAATTTTCCGGGCAAAAAAATCAACTGGGTTACACGTACAATATTGTATCTCTAACTGGTGATAGTAGGAAATAAGTAAGTTATTTTAAGATTTAGAATTTGTAGTTCTATGATAGGAATGGAGCTCAACTAACACTCATAGTTTATAATGCGAGTGCAATAACAAAGGTAAGAAATTGAATCATAATTTATAATGTGAGTACAAGAACAAAGGTAGAAAATTGAAGAATTGTTTAGAAATCTTTAATTTCATGAGTTGAATTGTGAATTGTGTATAGTGTATAGGACAAGAAATATTTTCACATTACTAAATTTATACCATATATACTTTTTTATTTTTTAACTATTGAATATTTTGGATGACCTATTTCAAAATAGATCATCCTATAGGTATAATAAATATTTAGAGGATAGCATAAAACTAAATGGTTGATAAACACATAGTCATCAAAATGAAAGTATTTATGTGCTACTGAATTTATGAACCATCATCACATAAGTTTTGAAATGGAAAAATTGTTTAGAAACTATTGATCTGTGTATATGAAATAAATATTCTTTACCATTCATACATCTTTATTTTTTAAAAAGGTAAAGATTATGAAAATCATATTTCAAAATAGACTACACATATCAACTATTAATATAACTAACACAATCACTTTGCTAATGTAGTTGATATATGTTGATCGCCATCAATTGACATATAAAAGGAGGAAATTGTCACCAATTAGTGTATATTAACCATATTAATAAATGTGGTTGTCACATTAGTAAATTTGGTTGTGCTAGTTGATAGCCAATGTGTGTGGGGTGGAATCATTGACCATGGTTGACCATGGTTTATGGGGATAGGTTGATCATGGCTGACTAGGTTGATCGATATTGAAGAGGATTGATGGAGTTTACCATGGTTGATGAAGTTGACCATGGTTGATGAAGTTGACCAACGTTGGATATGGTTGAACAAGGTTGACCATGGTCACCCATTAATATATCAAATGTATTATTGTTACATCAATCTAATAATGTTACATTAAATTTGACATTGTTACACTATTACATTAATATTGACCATGATTGACCATTATCAACCATGGTTTCCAAGGGTTCATGTTACATAAATATTAATGTTAATGTTAAATTAATTTTACAAAATTAGTTGCATTAATGGTTGAAGTGTGTTGATGGGGCTATGTATGATTCACATGGTTGACCATGGTTGAAGAGGGTTGACCATTGTTGGTCAAGATGGACCATGGTTCACCTCAATTAACCATGACTGATAATGATTACAATGGTTAAGCAGGGATTAATACGAAATATTAAGGTTGACTTTGGTTTACCATTGTTGTCAATGGTTGACCATTATTACATATTATAGTAATGTAACATTAATGTTGACCATGGCTAACAATGGTCAACTATGCAATCTTACATTAATGTTAATGCTAATGTCATATTAAAGCTATAAAAATGGTTACATTAATGGTTGAAGAGGGTTAACAAGGTTGACCGTGGTTGGTGAGGATGATCATGGTTGAAGAGGATTGACCATTATCGGTTAAGGAAGACCATTGTTGACCTCAATTGAACATGATTAACAATGATTGACATTAGTTGAACATGATTGGTAGTGATTACCATGGTTGACCTCCGCTGACCATGATTGACAATTATTGCCATGGTTTTACTCAGTTGAACATGATTAACAATGATTACCATAGTTGACCAAGGATTAAGTGGAAGAATATGGTTCAAAATGATTACCATAGTTAATCCAAGAATTGAAGAATGATATTAAGCAGTGGTTTGAAATGACATATTTAAGCCTTCAAAACCATTTCTTGATCTTTACATCTGGCACATGGCTAATGGATCCTCCTTTCTTATCCTAAGTATCCTTTGGGTTTACTAGCTCGAATTCATATGAGTGATTGTAAGCCTTCACCCACTTATTTTAGTTTGGCTTAAAATTGGTTATTTATTGTGACACTCCTCTTGATGATGCCACCTACTATCGTGAACTTGTTGGGAGCTTGATCGTTCTAAACCATAGGCCTGATCTCTCCTTTGTTGTTAGCTCGTTCTCTCAATTTATACAAAAGCCTTGTGATAACCATTGGAGAGAAGCTAGAAAGATTCTCATATATATTCAGGGAACTTTCCATTATAATGTATCATATTCAATCAAGGGTTTGTTTCACTTCTTGGTTGCACCAACTCTAATTGGGTAGGAGAAACTATTGAAAAAATAATTAATGCGAGATATATCTTTCATCTTATCTTAGGTCACATTTCATGGTCCAGTAAGAAGTTGCAAGCACTCTCTCTCTTCTTGTGAAGTGGAATACAGGGAAGCTAAGGAAGCAACTATAGAAGCAGTGTGGCTTAGGCATGTTCTTATGGAGCTTGGACTAGTTCAAAATGACCATTTTTCTCTAAGATGTGACAATTAAGGTGAATTCTAACTTGCTTACAATCTACTGTATCACTCCAAGTCCAAACAAGATGATCTTGATACTTAATACATTCAAGATCTAATATTTAATGGTGTTATTTGTCTAGAGTATTGTCCTACTAAACAACAAGCTATTGATTTCTCCACCAAATCCACTAAGGTGAAGTTTCTCCAACTTTGTAACTTATTAGGAGAGATGGGAAGTTGTCAGCAAAGGGGGGTGTTAGTTAATGACATCTTCCTCCAACTATGATTCTATCCCTCTATCCATCATTAAAGGGGAATGTTAGAACATGAATGGGTGAAAATGTGAAGTTGAGTTACACTTTTGCCCTTTCTTGAGAAAAAATATCATTTTTAGAAGTTCTTCAAATTTCGGCAAGCCAAAGCAATTTTTTTGTTTAGAATTTCATTTTACAATAAAAAGGAAACTTGTTAGAAATTTTATTAGCTTTCTATTACCTATTTTTTGAAATTGTTTTATTCACAGTTTATATGTCAACTTAGAAATTGTTTGATTATGTGTTCTTTAAAAATCAAGGTTTTCACAACACGCCACATTTTTTAGCACTAATGTATTCTTTGTTAACTTGGAATTTTTGAAAAATAAAATGTGTTGCAGCAATATAGACATATGCTTCTTCGATATCATTATATTTACGAAACCAACTAATGCACATCATAATTAGTAGAATTTTTTGAATTGAACCAATATGAAAAAACTATAGATTTCGAAGATTTTTAGCTAAGCATCCAATTTTTCAACATATTAGTTATAAATTAAAAATCTAAAAATTACCCATTACAGAAGATGGACCAATGTAATGATCAATAAATTTTTCATATCTTTTATAGAGTATTTTGGAGGATACAAATTTTTTATTTCACTGAATCATAATGACCTTCAAAAAAAATTTATGCACTATTTTTATAAAATCAATTAAAATTACCAAATTTCAATGAAATTCCATAAAAATTTTATCTACTGAAAGTAGATTCAATTCTACAAATTTTGGTTTTTGTTCTGACGACAAATTCATCATATTTGATGGAGTTTAAGCATTCTAAAATTGGAAAAACGTGACTGAGCTGAGTTGTTGTAGAGTTATAGGTTAAAGCAATTCGGTTGAATTAAAATTACATTCGGATGAACTTGTGTTTGTTGTCGACGCCGGTTAAAATAAACGGAAAAATAATTTGGCTGAATTATTTTAAAATTTTGGCTAAATTAATTTTGAAATTTTGGCCAAAAATGTGCTGTTATTTTTCGTCGAACACAAAAATGAAATGATGCGACCCTTCAAAAAAATGTTTCACGTGAAACAATATAAATACATGGAGCTGAAACTTCATCTTCGCACACTTTCTGCATTTGGAGTAAATTTTTAAGGTAAATCTTTTTTTTGGGTTGAACTGTTTGAACTAATTTGAAAAATATTTTTCAATGTAAACATGGAGAGATATTCCTCATAACATTGATGATGAGATTGAAACTATTGAAAGACAAAGTGAAAAAGATAATGAACCAATGATTGATGATGTTGTTGAAAATAAGAGATTCAAATGAGAAGTTGAATCACCATCAAGTATATATATATATGTGTTATATGTATATATATATATGTGTATGTATGTGTGTATATATATCATGTGTATTATTGAAGTTATACATATTAATAATTTCAATTTCATTCAAACTCTATTTTTTAATTTTATTATTTAATTTATATTTATAGCCATTTACATTTAATTTTCATGTGTAGAGATGAAATCAATATCGATGATGAGATATTAGAAAATATTGACACTAACATATATGGACATAATAAAGCTGACCATATTGTACGATATCATGTTAAGATCATTATTGAGAAGTTCTTCAAAGATGAAAGTGTGACATTTAAAACTCAAATTTTGAGATGTCCCTTAATCTAAAAGAAATTAAAAGGTGCTACAACTCTATTGGGTATTAAAAAATCAACTAAAGATAAAAAGGTGAAGGAAAATGTGATTCAAAATATAAATAGTGCTTTAAAATCAATTGGAAGATCTAGAAGGACAAGTAATATAAATGCACGTAGAGCAATACAAATGGTAGTGGTTTCACCAGGTACTAAAAAAAATCATTTGGTAAAATCTATGGCAAAAATATTAGGGGCCTCATGAAAAACATTGCACAAACATAGGAAATTTCGATTACAAATATATGTAAATGATGAACTCGCTTGTTTCACAGTGATTTGTAGGAAACCATACAAAGATATACTTGGAGAAGATGTTTAAAAAATAATATATGACTATTGGATGAAAAATTCACATGTTTCACCAAAATAAATAGATGTGATGCGGCAAAGAGTAGCACAAAATCAATATAAAGAACATGCAAAACATATCTTGGACACCACGTAGATCGATTTGTTCAATAAGTTCATAGAATAGAATCATGGAATTAATGTCTCAATCAGTACTTTTGTGCAACAAAAACCATAGTATGTTAAACCTATCACTGTACGTGACACTTGTTGTTGTTGTTATTATGTGGAATTTCAATTATATTATGACACCTTCTTTAATTTTGGTAAAACAATTTTGAAAAATTCACCTCCTCCTTCCACTACCCATGATTTCATATCCAAAATTCTATGTGAAAGGGAAAGTCATGAATTATTTTACCAAAAGAAATGTGTTGGTGGTAAGAAATGTGATCATTGTGGAAATTTGACTTTATTTCACACGAATATTCTATTGATATAAATGATCAATCATTGTCTAACCTAAAAGTGAAATGGAAGAGATATGAATATATCCATAGATTGATTAGTTCAAATAATAGTACAAGTGCTAAAATGATTGAATTACAAGAAGAAGAAATTCACGTGATAGAGTCTTTGAAGAAATTTGAGACAGAAATTTATAACTACACCAAGAATTCACATAGATCTCGATGGCAGGACCTTCAATTCAAAAAATCCTCTGAAATGTTTCCACCAGGGACCATTTTGTTAATAGTTTATTTTGCAAAGAATTACAAATTTGTTGCACAAAATGAAATACAGAGTGAATATTATCATTCTGACCAAGTCTCTATGCTTGTCCATATTCTTTATAGACATGTTGAACAAAATGTTGATGATATGGAAAACACTAGTGAGAATAGACATGATATTAAAGAATATCACTTTTATATCAATGATGATCGTACACATGATACACATTTTGTACAACATTGTTTTGATAAGATTTATGACTCATTGAAAGGTCGTGGAATAAAATTAAATGAACATTGGATATGGTTAGATGGATGTGCAGGTCAATTCAAATCTTCAAGATCATTCTTTTGGTTGTGTCGTCTTCATAAGAAAACCCGCATTAAACATCGTTGGAATTTCTTTGAGACTGGTCATGGAAAAGGAGAACATGATGGTGGAGGGTCATGTATAAAACTAGCACTTCGAAGATATCAAATGGACCACTCTGCAGATAAACTTGTTTCAACTAAACAAGTTTTTCAATGGTGCGATGCTGCACTAAGATATCAAACTAACCCATCAAGGGAGGTACGAAGGTATGTACATATATGTACAAATTAACTTGTATATAGTTTTAATATATGATATTTTTTATTATCTTTTTCATTTTAAACATTGATAAATTATATAGTTTAAACAATATGACAATGATTCTCTTCAACCTATATGGATTGTATTTTAAATAAAATATTTAAATTGTTGTTTGAATTTAGAATAGGTTTTTTTGGCATATTGGAGTCAAGGATGTAGATAGATCGATTACATATGAAGCTGAAATAGTAAAAGTGACTCGAAAATTGCATTCAATTAAAACAAAGGATTACTGAAATGTGTTTGCATTTTGACAAAGGAAAACATTATTGTTTTTGTCCTATTTTCATAAAGGACACATAATCCAATGAGGTCTATGAAAATAATATGTACGTAAAACCTTGGCAACATACAAAACTAAATATAAAGGGGAAATGTTAGTTGCAAGCTTTGAAGAGATGGAACTAGAGGTGACTATAATATCATTTGAAGGTGGTCAATTTTCTGATCTTCTTAGAGAAGATAACATTTCAATTGATTTCAATATATATATAATATATCTATATATATATATACTATATATATATATATATATATATATATATATCTATATATATATATATATATATATATATATATATATATATATATATATGTTTTATGTTTTTAAAATCAATGTGTATAAGTATCTAGATAATATTTAAAATATAGGGCTCCAGAAATAGATAATAAAATCAAGTCCATTTGATAAAGTTAGTTTCATGTAAATTATGATTTGAATTTACACTTGTTTTATTGTACAAGAGATGCTTTTGCTAGATTTGCACCCACTAACAACATAGAAAATGTCTAGTATTATTTGATGTGGTGCATTGAACAAAAGATGAAGTTATTGGAAGACTATGCTGATAACAATTTTATATACGAAAGAGGGTCTATTATACTGAAAGGTTATTTTTTCCAAGAAACTCACCAAAATGAGGGTAATGTTTACTTTCAAGACTATCAACCCAATGCCATAAGTTGTTAATGTAGTCACTTGGTGTGTGCAGCACACATAAAGTTTATAGAAGATCAATAAAAAAAACAACTGAAAGTTAAAAATGGAAAATTTCAAAATTTGACCATGAACTGATCATTGAAGATGGCATTCCATTATAATTTTTTAATTGAACATCCCAACAATTCCTTAGATACTTGGATTCATGTTGGAGAACTTAGAGTCAAGTGCATTGTTTGTATTTCTTTTTGTACACGCTTAAGCTGTACATTATTAAGAATGTGATGATGTGAAAGAGATATTAATTGGGTCTTGTATTGAGTTACAAATTTATATGTATATTTCTTGTTATGTAGACCTGTAATGGGATTTACTACTCTGTTAATTTGTGATGTATATTGCGTTGTTATTGCTCTATTAATTTGTGATTATACTGGGTTGAGTTGGGCGCTGTTACTTCTCTGTTAATTTGTGATTGTGGTTGATTGAGTCATTTACTAAGAATAATTTACTAACATTATAAGAATGATTAAATGCAAAATGTACCAACTAAATGCAAATTTATTTTCATTTCTACATATTCATGAACTGAAATTATATGTAAAACCTTTAAAAGAATCAAACCATGAACATGCATCATCGAAATTGTTGTTTGACATCTACATTGAATTATACTTGATTCATTCAAATGCAAAAGGTAGACCACATTTTGTAATTTGCAATTTTAAAAGGTTCATTTGAAATAAGCCTTGAAGACAAAACAACTTTAAACAAAACCTAAGAATCGTCTACTAACATTATAGGAATGATTGAATGCAAGATGTACCAACTAAATGAAAATATGTAAAACATTTAAAAGCATCAAGCCATGCATACATCATGCAAATTGTGGGTTATGTTTTATAATGCAATTTTATCTAGCTTATGTAAATGTGCATTCAAAGAGCTTTATATTCAAAGTTAACTATCAATCGACATCCATAGTAGCCTTTCTATACATGAATGAAAAAATTACATGTACCATATTTTATAATACAATTTAAGTTATCATTGTTTTAAACATCTACATCGAATTATACTTGATTCATGCAAATGCAAAATGCAGAACACATTTTATAATTTGCAATTTTAATAGATTCATTTTTAATAATTCAGGAAAAACAACTTTAAACAAAACCTAAGAATCATCTACTAAAATTATAAGAATGATTGAATGCAAAATGTACCAACTAAATGCAAATATGTAAAACATTTAAAAGCATCAAGCCATGAATGCATCATGCAAATTGTGGGCAATGTTTTATAATGAAACTTTATCTAGCTTATGTAAATGCGCATTCAAAGAACTTTATATTAAAAGTTAACTATCGATCAACATCCATAGTAGTCTTTCTATATATGAACGCAAAATGTACATGTACCATATTTTATAATGAAATTTTAATTTATCATTGTTTTAGCCATCTACTTCGAATTATACTTGATTCATTCAAATGAAAAATGCACACCACATTTTGTAATTTGAAATTTTAATAGATTCATTTTAAATAAGTCAAGGCAAAACAAATTTAAACAAAACCTAATAATCATATACTAACATTATAGTAATGATTAAATCCAAAATGTACCAACTAAATGCAAATTAACGAGGCTTGTCAATGGGTAAATTATATGGACCTTAATACAACTGTCCATCTTATTAAAATCAACTTTTCTCATAATTCTTTACATGTTTTGTTATATTTTTCTTAATGAGAAGGGTAAAGATGAGATGTCATGTCTAGATTTGGTATAATGTGCATTGATTGCAGGTTTTGGAGAAAATTTTGGCTAATTAAAGTGCAAGAAATCGAAGGAGACAAACAAGAGGGATTTTAGGAGATGATCTCCCTCCTTAAATCCTCACTCACTCGAAGATTTTTCCATTGAATCTCATCAGCTCAGAGTTGCAGGAAACCAAGCCATTAAGATCATTGGCAGCCAAGCCAGTGATAGTTGAAGACTAGTTGATCTCGATATTGAAAGCCAAGCCTCCCTAAATTTAAGGAAGTTGTTCGTAACTTCAGTTGTATAAATAAGAAGGCCTAGTGCCTCATTAGGATTCAGAATTTTGTTCATTATAGCCAAGAAGCATTTTTGAGTTGGAACATTGTGACTAATCACACTTGTGTATTTTTTATATTTTCATGAAAATAAGAAGCATTCCCTTGATCCAACACTGAGTTGACTCAGAGGGCTAAATCTCTTGGGTTAGGGCCCAACCCCAGCATAAGAGGTTCCTCTTTTTGTAGACGTATGCTTAGATTACATTCATAGTTAGCTGCTGAAATGATTTTGGTGTTGTTAGTTTGCAAGTATTTGTATGAATAATTAGTTTTCTTCCATTTGTGGATAGTTAGAACAGTGGCATCATAGTGACAGAAGGTATTTCAAAAAAGCTGGTGATAGTGGTTTTCACCTTATCTCTCTCTTTTGGGATCATGACTTGAGGGACACTTTCATACAGCCCAAAAATAGAGTTCTTGCTTTGTTGCATAAACTAGGGTTCCTTGATGAGTAGGCCTTTGTCTTTAAGTCTCTTAAGATGAGTTGCAATTGTCATTTCTAATCTCTTAAGTATGTATTGGTTTCAAAGCACTTCCACTCATGCACTTAGTGATTAGATGGTAATAGCTATATTTTCTTCCATTTAATAAATCTTTCCTATGTATAGTTGCATTTTTGTATAGATGCGGACAAGAATGTGTGTTTGTTCAGGAGGTCCTACATTGTAGGGATACCTCATCTCGTTTGCCTCATCCAAACCTTATCCACCCATGTCTAAAAAAATCCACTAAAATCTCAATACGAATTCTTGTTTTATAATAATAAATCACCATTTCCATTGGGTAAATCCAACCATCTTGAAATACTTGCTTGAGCTCTAGGTAGTGTTCACCCCCTTCATTCCTTATTCTCTCATTATCTACCTTTCCCAAGATTCATTCCACCTTATAAACCACTTCCTAATCTTTTGACCTATTCCTGTAGTAAATCAGGGGATCCTGTAGGAGAACTAGGATATCCAATAGTTTTCCTATAGCAACCCATTCTGAGCCTGAATTGAGAGAAATCATCACTGAAGCTAGGATTAGGCCTCTACTTGAACTCCGTGCCATCAAGACCATTCTAACCCTCTTCCTTCATACCTATCTCCCCTGCCAAAGAACAAGGAAAGATTAGCATTTACATTCATAAAATGAAAAGATAAATAAAAAGAGTTCTTTTTATTTCCTAATTAGCACATGCATGCAGCAGTGAATACTCCCAAGATCAGATTCCATGCTCAGTTAGTTTAAATCATCACATGTGATAAATAGGGTTAAACTAGGTTTATTTTGCAAGCAAAATGTGTCAATGAGTAGATAGAGGATTTCATGTTACTTTACAAGCACCTTCCAATTTAGTCCTTCATTCTTTAAAATAGGCAACATTTATTTTCTTTATTTAGGATAATTATCCCTTCTCCAATTCGTAGTCAAACTTCTTCTAGTCAATAGAAGGCTGGTTTGAGAAACCTTAGTGGTCTATCGCCCTAGTTTAACAGTGACAACAGTGGGCCATTACATCTATTTGTGTATAGAACACTGTCACCTCCAAGTTTTTGCGTACCCCGGGTTGATGAAGTAAAGTTGGCAGCCCCAAGAGTTGCAACATTCTTGCTGCAATACTGGTGCCCATCACTTTTTTTGGTGCCGTTGCCAGGGACGTGTATGAGTAGATGTGATTTCTGCTTTCTTTCTTTCTTTTCTTATTTCTTTCTCATTCTAGAAATAGTCCCATTCAACAAGTAGTCACAATTTGGTTTTTCTTTCTTTTCATTTTGCAATTAGTTTCATTCAACAAGTAGTTGAAATTTGGATTTTTTTTCTTTCCATTCTACAAAAACAAAATAAAAACCTAGAAAAAAAAAAAAAAAAAAACTCCTTTCATGCCTCGTAGGAGTAAGAGACAATTTAGGAATTTTTTTGCCAAATACCCCCACCACATCAAACAACCAACCTTCCCTCTTCTTCAGTGGTTGTGAGCTAGAGGACCCATTAGGTGAACAACCAGATATTTTTTGAAGAGCCTATCGGGGAAGAACAAGAGATCATTCCAGCAACTAACACCATGGATGAAAATAGAAATGAAAGGCGGGACATAGATAGAGCTAAGTGTGCTTTTTCCATCAGAGAAACTAATGGGGATGCTAAGATGAAAAACATAATTCGCTCTTCTCTTCCTCACTTCCATGGCCTAACCTCATAAGACCTAGGTACATATTTGTTTGAGCTTTTTGTCATATACAAAACTTATGATTACACCTTTAATGATCAAAAGTTGAAATTATTCCCATCCACTCTCAAATATGTAGCTCTGTGCTAGTTCACAGGCTTACATGGGGATAGTATCACCACTTAGGCTCAGATGCAACAAGCCTTCAACAACAAGTTTAGGGACTATTTCAGGTCTAAAGATACCAAAGAGGAAATTTTTAGAATGACCTTAGGACATGATAAATCTTTAGAAGATTATGAGGAAAGATTCCATCTCAGTTACAAAAGGGCCAGGTTCACCCTTGATCCTAAATCGCTTAAGTTAGTCCTTCTGAAGGGGGTCAAGTAAGATCTCCTAGAAACCCTAAACTTGTTATTAGGAGAGGATATCTACCAGTTACCCTATGATGATATCAAGACAGTTTTCAAGAATCATTCTAGGGTAGCTAGAAAGAAGGGTATGGCTAGTCAAGCTGTGGCTGGTTCGTCCTCTTCCAACACATCCATAAAAATTGAAATTGGGAACATTTTGGAAGGCTTTAAGAGTGAAGTGGTGCATACCCTTGCTCTACAGATGGACACCATATAGATCAAGAGGAAGCAGGAGGAAGAAGAGAGAGAATTAGCTATCTTCTACCCCAGATGCACCAAAAGGCACCCTAGGAATGAATTTCCATTGAATCTCATAGAAATTTGCTTGGACTGTGAGAAAAAACACTCCAGAGACAAGTGCCCTTCCCTGTCTAGATTAAAAGTTGTGTATCAGGGAATGGAAGAGGTGACCGAACAAATTTGCTACATCAATCAAAGGAGGCCTCAAGGACCTCGACCATACCATCAAAGCATGCAAGGGGCATCCTATTCATATTACAACCCTAATCAGAATACATTCATTCCTCCTTGGTTCCCTCATGCTCATCCTTCATGGTCCACACTTTCTCCCTGGTCTTTTGCACCTCAATACCATTCCCAATCTGCCAACCAACCATTTTAGCCATATGGTCCTCCACAACCTCAGAGGAATGCACCATCCCAAGGATCGAGGCCGCCATACAACCAAGCTCCAGCTCTCTTTCCTCCACCTCCATCTCAACCATAGCTCCTACACCCTTCTCCACCTAAACAACCACAGATGCCTACCCAACAAAATCTGAACCCGAACAACAAACATGCACAACAGGTCTACAATGGATAAAGCATCTGACCCTGCCTATGATGTGGAAATTCATGAGACTAACCTTAGGTTTGGAAGAGTGCTTCCAGATAATCAACCTCCATATCCAATTGAGAAGCGTGAAGAGGAAAAAGAGGAAAGTGTCCCTCAAGAAAATCCTCCTTTTTTTCCTAAGAGATTAGCCCATCCTATCCACCACACTCTAGAAGAGACTGAACCTCTGGGTGAGTTGAAAAATTTGTGTCAAAATCCCACTTCTCCAAGGTATCAAAGATGTCCTCATCTACAAAAAGTTAATCAAGGAAAAGTGTTTTAAACATCTGGGAAGGAGAAACAAGGATGCTCCTACCATTAATTTCATTGGACAACTGTCTAACTTAAGGCTGAGCTGGGTGAATTTCCCAAAGTATCTAGATCCTGAAATTCTTGTAGTAGATGTACACATCGATGGCACCATTGTCCCCCATACCTTGATCGATCTTGGGGCTACCATCAATGTGATGACTAAGGAGACCATTCTTAAACTGAATCTACAGGGATCATTAAGAAATACCACAACAGTTTTGCAGCTTGCGGATAGATCCACAGTAGCTCCTGAGGGAATTATTGAGGATGTGATGGTCTCCATTGATTTCTGGAAATACCTTGCTGACTTCTTAGTTCTCCAACCTAAGACCAAGTTCAATGGTTATCCTCTCATCCTTAGAAGGCCATGGTTAGCCATTGTTGATGCTTACATAAGTTGCAAGGTTGGGAACATGACCATTCAAAATGGGCATCTGTCCAAGCAATTGGTATTGCACCCTCCTTCTCAACCAATGCTCAACCATCTCTAGAGCATGACTTACCCTTATGGTTAAAAGAGGAGGAAGAGGATGAAGTCTACTCTTCCCCAATCTATTCCCTAGATGCTACTATAAGATGGGGCCAACCTGATGAAGATGACCTGATTGAACACATCCTCCAAAATCAATCCCCCAACACCATGTCTCTTAGGAGTTAGTAAAGGAAGCCAAAGACGACCCTCAGATTGATCTATTCTTAGATGACTCAAACCCTTCTCATGTCAAGATGATAGAATTCAGCCCAGAAAGAGAATTGAAAATCAACCCCTCTCTCTCTATACCCCAAGAAGAGGAGTTATATGACATTCTAAGAAAGCATTTGGATGCCTTTTCTTGGAGTTACAAGGAAATGAAGGGAGTGCGCCCTTCAGTGTGTACTCACCACATTTACATCAAGGAAGGTTGCAAGCTAGTCCACCAACCTTAGAGGAGAATGAACCCAACCCTCAAGGATATATTCAAAGAAGAACTAGAGAAGTTATTAGATGAAGGGTTCATTTACCCCATCTCAGATAGTGAGTGGGTGTCTCCTTTGGTTCTGGTTCCAAAGAAAAATGGGAAGTGGACGATAAGTGTGGATTACGGAGAGCTTAAAAACGCCACAGAAGCAGACCATTTCCCTCTACCTTTCATTGACCAAGTATTAGATGCTCTGGGATGAAAGAAGTTCTTCTATTTCCTGAATGGATTCAGTGGTTACAATCAAATCCATATCAGCCTAGAGGACTAGGATAAAACCACCTTCACCTATCCTTGGGGTACCTTTTCTTATAGGGTCCTTCCTTTTAGTTTATGCAATTCCCCTGCCACTTTTCAGAGAGCAGTCCAGAGCATCTTTGTAAAGATAGTCCATGATTATGTGTAAATTTATATGGTTGATTTCACCCCCTATGGGAGTGATTTCCTGGAGGCTCTCTCTAACCTGGGAAAGGTGTTAAACAAATGCATTGAAATGAACTTATCCCTTAGTCCCGAGAAGCGTGAATTCTTAATGACTGTAGGGACTATTCTAGGTCACTCAATATCCTAGGAAGGACTGCAAGTAGACCCAAATAAGATAGCTATCTTAGATTTTAAGCTTCTGTGGTAGTTTTTTGCAGTGGCATGATCCAGATTATCCACAGTTTCATGTTCATTCTGTGGACGTTTCAAACCCCAAAGTGGGTCCATCATCAAGACAATTAAATAGAATATGAATGAAAGCTAACTGAGAGAAGAGTCTTTTGACCTAGGATCTAGGTTTATTTATACCCAGGTCAAAAGACTCTTCTCTCAATTAACTTTCATTCATATTCTATCTAATTTTCTTGATGATGGACCCACTTTTGAGTTTGAAATGTTGATAGAATGAACATGAAACTATGGATAATCTGGATCATGCCACTACAAAGATAGCTATCATAAAGAGGGTCCCTACTCCTCAGAAGTAGCAGGATGTCAGAAGTTTTTTAGGCTTGGCCGGATACTATAAGAGATTCATAAAAGACTTTAGCAAGGTAGCCTCACCCTTGTTTGGTCTATTAGCCAAGGACTTTGAATTTTTATGGTCGGAAAGCTGCCAAGAGGCCCTAGAAACCCTAAAGGACAAGTTGATTACTACACCTATTCTCCGAGGCCCAAATTGGGCTCTTCCTTTTCATATACATGCTGACACCTCTCACAAAGCTATAGGAGCAGATCTAGGCCAGATAGATGACAAGCTACATTATTCCATTTATTTCATCAACAAAAATATGTCCAAAGCCGAGTTAAACTACACAGTGATTGAAAAAGAGCTCCTAGCTATTGTCCATTCGTTGAATAAATTTAGACATTACATTACTGGTTACCATACATTTGTACATACTAACCATGATGCCATTAAATATTTGATGAACAAACATTATGTGAATGCTCGAATTATTAGATGGTTACTTTGGTTACAACAATTTGATCTAACTATTATTGATAAGCCTGGCAGAGAAAATGTAGCTGCAGATTTTTTGTCCAGATTGACTTTTCTTGTAGGTGAGGAAGGAATGGTGGATGACTAGCTGTGATATGAGCTTTTATTTTCCATTTCAGTTCTCTCTCCATGGTTTGCTAACATAGCCAACTACTTAGTAGCTGCACAGTTCTCTCTAAATATGTCCTCCAAGGAGAAGAGAACAATTATAAGGAAAAGTGCCCCATTCACTTGGATTGGGAGAAATCTCATCAAGTTGGGACGAAATCAAATTCTAAGAAGATGTGTCAGGGAGGAGGAAGTTTTTAGCATCCTTCTGGCTTGTCCTTATGGGCCTTGTGGAGGTCACTATGCAGTCAAAAGACAACATTCAAGCTACTACAAGTTGGCTATTACTGGCCCACTCCCCACCAAGATGCAAGAATGTATACCAGCCACTGTGATTAGTGCCAAAGGATGGGGAAACCTTCTCCCAGGGATGAAATTCCTTTGCAACCTCAAGTGACTTTTGAGCCATTTGACAAGTGGGGCATGGATTTCATTGGGCCCATTGATCCTCCATCCGGAGAGAAAAATTACATCATTGTTTGCACCAACTACTTAACAAAGTGGGCTGAACCCAAAGCTATCAAGGTAGCCACAGAGGAAAAGTGGTTGAGTTCTTGAGGGAGAATGTGTTTAACAAGTTTGGATACCCTAGAGAGCTAGTCAGTGATCAGGCAATGAAGTCACCTCACACATGATTGAAAATCTGTTAAGACAACATAAGATAAAGCACAAAAAGTCCATTCCTTACCACCCTCAAGCTAATGGACAAGTAGAAGTCACCAATAGAGCATTGGAAAGCATTCAAACCAAAGTGGTTAGCAGGAGCAGGAAGGATTGGGTAGATAGACTAGTAGAGGCCACTTGGGACTACAATACAACTTGGAAGACCACCACCAGCTTCACCTCTTATGATTTGTTCTATGAGAAGAAGGCTCTGATGTCCATTGAATTTGAGTACAACACCTTAAGGATGGTAGCACAATTGGATCTAGATGTCACTAGAGCACAACAAGAGAGATTTCTCTAGCTAAATGGGTTATATGAATTCAGGATGCAAGCCCTCCTACACACAGAAGTGACTCAAGTACAAAGAAAAATGTGACATGAAAAAAATATCAAAGACAAATTGTTTCAAGAAGGCGATTGGGCTCTGCTGTATGACTCCCGTATAAAGATTTCAAAGGCAAGTTGATGATCAGATGGTTGGGACCATATGTGATAGGAAATTTCCATGATTATGGTGTTGTTCATATAAGAACCATTGATGAAGAAGGCATCCCTTTGGTTGTTAATGGGTACAGGTTTAAAGTCTATAAAAATACTTTGTCAAAGAAGGCATTCATCAGTAGCATCAACAAGGCAGTAATGGTGATTGAAGGAGTCTCAACTTCCACCTCACCAAGTTATTGAGCTCTATTGAAGTTTTGAAAAAAGAAAAAGAATAAAAATAAAGAGACGCAGGTGAAAACCTCCATGAGGCACTTGAGGCCCACTCTTAGGTTGAAAACCTCTTTGAGGCAGCGCAAGAGTGTTAAAAAAAAAGAGAGAAAAATTTAAGAAAAGGGAAAAATAAAATACCTCTTGGTGAAAACTTCTTTTGAGGCACCCAGGGTAGTGAACCAGGATGAAAACATCCTTTGAGACAACCTGGTTGTCTTTCGAAAAAAATATAGAGAGAAAGTACAAAAATTATAGCAGAGACCTCAAACCTACCCACTCATAACAATTCTGGTTTTTGCGGGTTTTCAAAGAAGATAATGGACACAGACATCAGAGCGAAGAAATCCCTGCAAAAACCCATGATCTTCTTTCTGAATTTCATCTCCTCAATAATTCCCATGTTCATTCATCCATACTCATCTCCAACAACAGAAAAATTCAAATTTCAGGCAATTTTGTGCTTTCTACAGGATTTCCTATAATTACTAGAGGAGTTTCCTGTAATACTACAAGAAGTCCTAAAAATCTACAGGAAAGGCAGTCTGATGGAGAAATTATGATGTAGGCCTATTTTTGTATTAAAAAGGAAGGTCATTGACTTCACCACACCTCAACCAACCCCCTTCATGACCATGTCACTCCCTGTGTCCATAAAAAAAATCAAGTTAGAAAAAACTAGAAAAAATGAAGAAAAAAGAGAAAAGAACATCAAAGGGGCATGCCACCCATAGCCTACCTCACCTACCACTCCATGGCCACACCTTACACTCATTCCAATACCTATTCCCCCTCCAAGCAGAGAAAGGACACAAAAATTCAAAAAAAGTGGCAGCTACAGGACATCCTATAGTTTTCCTGTAGGAAATACTGTAGCAGCCTATTCTGAAGAAACAACAATTCCAGGACTAACCTTCAACACAATGATTGAAAGAGGGGAAGCATAACTATAGGAAAAATGAAACTCCTCTAGAGCTCAGCAGCAACAGAGGAAGTCAACACCTGCACATCATCAAGAAAACAACCCATCAGCAAAATAAGATCAACAACAAAGAAAAAGGCAATCAAGAAGATGTACTTGGGTCATGAACTGCATAGAAACACCACTCTCTAGCATGCTTTAGAAAGGAAAAGGACAACAAGTATGTCACCTCACGAATACTCCCTCATAAGTATGAATATGATTAAATTGTAGAAATATGTAGGAAGTTGATTTTATAAGCGAAGGTGGCCAATTAACTTGGCCACCCTCAGTTCAATAATGAAAAGTAAAGTGTTAGTTAGTTGGACAAGTAGCAAGGTCACTTCAAAAAGGGAATAAATTAGAACGGTGGTCAAGTTACAGTGAACATAAGTGGGTGATGATTACGAGGAAGGGTGGCATGATTAACTAGTAGTGGGACGAATGGTCCAAAAGGAGAAATAAGTACTCAGCCATCCAACACATCACTCAATGAAACCATCCATAAATATAAACATTAACTGACTTCCATGAAAAGTATTGTTATTTTGAGAGTTTGAGAGCAGAGATAACCTTGAGGAGCCATCGAAAGGAAAAGTGAGTCTCGGCCTACCTGTAGCGAACACCTATAGGAAACATAGAGAAACTACAGGAAACAATGAGCACCTATAGGAAACTACAGGAAAGCTACATAAAACACAAAGAATTGTCACAAATGTTGTAAGTGGGTGCCTAAGGCTAGAAATTCAAGAATTCTCATCATGAAATAATTGCATAGGAAGGTAGGTGCCATATCCTCTATGCTTTCATTTGTAAAGAAAAAAGGAAAGAAAGTTTCATTTCTTTTAAGTATTTGCAGGGTGCATAGAGATAGACAGATTTCTGTTAAATATTTTGTAGGGTAAACTCTAAACCTTCATCACCTAGAGAAGTTCTTAAGCGATAGCCACCCAAACCTCATATAAACAGGTTGACAGAGAGAAAATATGACAGGGGGTTTCAAAAAAAGGGAGCCCACAAGAACAACCAAAATATACCAACAACCTCCTATGGTAGAAATATTTACAAGGAATCAATGGTTGGGGTTCTTCGAGCTACTTAGGGGATATGATGATGATGTAGCTAGGGAATTTGTAATATTACTCATACCTCTAGCTAGATCTAGTGCCACTATTGTAAGTGAGGGGTTTGTCAGTAACTATTACCCCTAAGAGCATTAGCAGGATCACTACACTTCTTCTAGGCTTGCATTGGAGAAAAGAGGACAAAACTAGCAACACTCTTGCATATAAGGTTTTTTTCATGGAAGGAGAAGAACAGATTGAAGACAAAAATTGGGTTAGAAGGGAAATCATTCCATATCCGAATCAAGTAAGCTATCACATAATCAAGTATATTTCCTATGAGGGTAGACTCTGTATAGTCTATGGGTACCAGTTTAGACTCCTCCATGAGCTGAGATTTGGAGAAGAGATACCTCCTCATAGAATACTTAGTGTGCCTTACTTTTTTTTACAATCAATGATATACATGAGCATCAAAGTACAAGAAGGGAACCATCAATAGCTGTCATATCTTGGATTGATCAAACTCATACTAGAAGAAGCCCTAAACAACTTGAGAATCCTTATTATGTGGTCCACATTTGCAGACATGAATGAAGAAAATGAAATACAAGCCATTGAGTATGACAACGACCCTACTTCTAGTGATAAAGAAGAGGGAGAAGAGTCTGAATAAGAAGAACATGAAGAAGAGGAAGAAAAGCATGAAGAAGAGGAGGTAGAAATATATGGCACAACAGATGGAAAATACAACAAGTAATAAGCACAGAAGGATGAGCCAAGTCCTGAAGTACAAAAAAAGAAAGAAGAGGAATCTCCAAGGGTGTCACTGGAGCCCACAAAGAAGGAGGCAGTTGTTGCCTTAACTTCTCTAAGTACACCTATCAAATCAAAAGGAAAGAGGCAGAGTCAGACTACCCTATACTTCAAAACAAGGAATAGTACCGGGATAAAACAAGGGAGACCTCAAATCCCTACCAAGATTCCCATTATCATAGAGGACTCACTAAAATAACAAGAGAAGTTAGACCCTATAGGAAAGAGAGGTGAAGAAGGTACATCACAACAAGCTTCCCCAAGGTCACCAATCACCTCTGTGAGGAGGCTTGTCACCAAGTCAACCTCAGCAAAAGAAGTTAAAAAAGCTTTAACCTCTTTCCAAAAAGGGAAAGGTCTCCTACAGGAAATGCAAACAGTCCACAGGAAGCAAAAAATTCCCACAGGAAACACTGTCAAAACTACAGGAAACAAATAAATAAGATAAGGAAGGAATGCAAGGGAAAATGGAAGGAAAAGAGACAACAAATACTCAAGGAACAATAAAGGGAGATTCTGAAGAACTGAAGGAACCTATCCCACAGCCAAACCTTAGCTCCTATTACAGATTCATTGAGGGGGGCAAAGTGATACCACAAAAATTTTGCATCCCTCTATTCTTTGAAATTGAAAAGGAGAGAGAAAGGACAATCATTGGATGAAAATTGCTAAATCAAAAAGTGTAGAGGATGCAGGCCATACAGAAGAAAAGTTGATAGAAATGGGCAGAGAGTTGAGTAGAATAAGAGATATGGAAGGAGTGATGAAATCTCAACTAGAGGTTGAGAACAAATGGCTAAGGAGGAAACTACAAGAGAAGGAGGGAGAATTGGTAACTATGGAAAGTCTATCCATGGAGGCACTCCAATGCAAGATTCCAAAAAAATCATATGCCCTGTACCTCAAAGAACAATGGTTTCAGTTTCAAATAAAAACCCTTGCACAAGTAGGAACTCTGCCTTTCCAACACTATAGGCAGTTCATTGACCTCTCTGACCAAAGCACCCTAGAGGACAGAGCCAAGATATCTGAATTCTACCTACATAACTTGGCCCTAACAGATTTGAATGTGTGGGACCCTAATCCAAATCTAGGGACTTACAACCGATGGCCTTGTCATCATGGATGAATCATGAGGAGGCCAGGGTTATAGAAGTAAAAATGGTATTGGAAAGAGAAGAAACAAAACCCCTTTTCATAGTGACAGAAGGCATTTCAAAAAAGCTGATGATAGTGGTTTTCACCTCATCTCTCTCTTTTGGGATCATGACTTGAGGGACACTTCCATACAGTCTAAAAACAGAGTTCTTGCTTGCTGCATAAACTAGGTTTTCTTGATGAGTAGGCCTTTGTCTTTAAGTCTCTTAGGATGGGTTGCAATTGCCATTTTTAATCTCTTAAGTATGTATTGGTTTCAAAGAACTTCCACTCATGCACTTAGTGATTAGATGGTAATAACTCCATTTTCTTCCATTTAATAAATCTTTCCCATTTATAGTTTCATTTCTGTATAGATGCAGACAAGAATGTGTGTTTGTGAAGGAGCTTCTACATTGCAGGGACCATGGAAAGTGATTCGTTTCCAGGGAGAGTAGGAATATTGAGAAAGCAAGAGACCTTCGGCAAGCAGCAAGTTCTAGATCAGCAGATAGGTTCACCGTGGAAGGTGTTTTCACTATTTAAGGGGTCCTATCGCATATGATGGGGTCCTTCTCTCACGTCTGGTGCTGGCTAAATTGAGAAGATCCATCCGTGTATCAATCAAGATCCGGTATTAAATAGATCTATCCCAGGCAGGTATCGAGAGATAGACGTATAGTTCACCTCATCTTCCAATTTAGTCTTTCATTCTTTAAAATATGCAACATTTCTCTTCTTTCATTTAGGATAATTTTCCCTTCTTCAATTGGTAGTCAGACTTCTTTTAGTCAATAGAAGACTAGTTTGAGAAACCTTAGTGGTCTATCACCCCAGTTGAAGAGTGACAAGAGTGGACATTAAATCTATTTGCGTATACATCACAGTCACCTCCAAGTTTGTACGAACCCTGCGTCGATGAAGTAAATTTGGTAGCCCTAGGAGTTGCAACATTCTTGTTGCAATACTGGCGCTCATCACAAATATGTAAGACATTTAAAAGCATCAAGCCATGCTTGCATCATGCAAATTGTGGACCATGTTTTATAATGCAATTTTATCTAACTTATGTAAATGTGCATTCAAAGAACTTTATATTAAAAGTTAACTATCAACCGACATCCATAGTAGCCTTTCTATACATGAATGTGAAATGTACATGTACCATATTTTATAATGCAATTTTAAGTTATCATTGTTTTAGACATCTACATCGAATTATACTTGATTCATTCAAATGCAAAATGTAGACCGCATTTTGTAATTTGCAATTTTAATAGATTCATTTTAAATAAGTCAAGACAAAATAACTTTAAACAAAACCTAAGAATCATCTACTAACATTATAGGAATGATTGAATGAAAAATATACCAAGTAAATGCAAATTTACTTTCATTGTACTACATATTCATGAACTTAAATATGTAAAGCCAAGTTTTAAGCATCAAACCATACATCAATTGTACCATGCAAAATGTAGATAAACTCCAAAATTAGCATGTATTAAAAGAAACTTTACTTTAATTGCACTACATATTCATGAACTTAAATATGTAAAACCAAGTTTCAAGCATCAAACCGTACATCAATTGTACCATGCAAAATGTACATAAACTCCAAAATTAGCATGTATTAAATACAAATTTACTTTCATTGCACTACATATTCATGAACTTAAATATGTAAAACTAAGTGTTAAGCATCAAACCATACATCAATTATACCATACAAAATGTACATAAAGTCCAAACTCAGCATGTATTAAATGCAAATTTACTTTCATTGCACTACATATTGATGAACTTAAATATGTAAAACCAAGTTTTAAGCATCAAACCATACATCAATTGTACCATGCAAAATATACATAAACTCCAAAATTAGCATGTATTAAATCATAATAAAGAGTTCAACATTCAAAATATGTCCAAAATTTTAAAATATATAATAAAAAGTTTTCAAGTAATAAGTTGCATCAATTCATAATAAACAGATTTACTTTAAATATCTCCAAAATTTATATCATGATAAAAGTAAATATAACATTAAAAAATTGTCAAATAAAAAGTTGCATCAATTTAGACAGCCTCGCTCTAATATACGATCTATCAATCTCCTGGTGCTCTCCTCTGAATCATGGGTGCCCTGCACAACATGTGTAATTGCATATATACATAAGATTATGTACTTTAAAATTAAATTTTAATGTTTTAAAATTAAATGAGAATGTAAGATCATCAAAACAAAATTTAAAAAAAAAAAATCAAATTCCATACAATACCTCATGGTTTCCACCCTCTATTGTGCCCTTTTGGTGTTCTTCTTGCATTGGCCCTCGTGGATGCCTTGTACAATTATACATGTACATGTATTTATTAGAAATTTTAAATTGCATGTATGAAAATGAATAAAGTCATAATATTAAAAAATTCATTACACGACTTTTTCAAATTGTTTAGATGATCCTATCCCCATTTTCAAATCCATTGCTAAAGTCCCTAGACAATGGAAATCTCCCCAAACATAAAATTCAAAAATTTTAAAATTATAAGATAAATCTATAAATCATTTTTTAATGAAACTTGCACTTCAATTTATAACAAAACATAAGTGAAATATTCAATACTTGTGGCACATATCCTAATAGGGAGGAAGAGGGTGGCGCTATGTCCAATATATCAGTCGTAATCAGAATCTGTTAACATTTAATTATATATACATTTAATTATTTCTTTTAACCTGGGACTGTGACATTATCAAAATTTCATTCAACAAACAAGTTAATTGCAAATGGTGAACATATGATACATTTTTGTTAGATTATATCTAAAAAAAATAACAAAATGTATGTGAATCAACATTAACACATACATTACAAATTACATTAAAATATCAACCTTGAACATTGACACATAACAATCCCACACCCTTTTTTTCATGAACAATTAGGCCTTGCCAACCATTATGACAATCATCCAGATTTAAATAGGAACGCAAAAAATTATAGAGATAACCATCAACATAGAGATGCAGCAGAAATAATACTTCATTTCATTAATGTAAAATACTGAAATGTGCTTACAAACAACAATGGAAATAAACCAGCTAGGGCGATGGTAGCTTATCTCTGAGAAGAGATATGGCGGCTACATGCCTCTGAACTTTGTTGCAATGAGGCTTGAAGGCCTATTTATTGTTCAGAAACAGTTGAGAACCATAAACATCCAAAAATCTAACCCTAGAAGATGAAACGCCAAACTGTGGGCCCCATTTGGGTAAATTGATACATCAACTTCCTAGGGTCATAACTTTGGCATATGATCTCCGTTTGACATCCACAGTATCTCGTTAGAAATATCTATCCGAGAACTACGAATTTGAGAAGAAACCCATTTTACTCCCAGTTTTCCCAAAAAACGTCATTTAGGGCCTCAAAACAGCTCCAAAAGTTCAGGACCCGAAAAATTGGTAAAAATAGTAAACTGTGCTACAATTAAGGAAATTTAAAAGCTGAAAGAAATAATGGTGGGGGTCCAAGTGGACTTGGCAGGTGGTCACCAATATCCACCTGGACCATTCCTCCCCCCTTAGGAAGCAATGGTCCCCATTGCGTTGAGTTCCTCCATGATATGAGGAAACTTTTGTTGAACTTGGTCCCTGGTGAGCCACTTGCTTTGGTGTAGGAGTTGACTTGCTTTGACAACTCGATACAGTTGGATATTCTACTGGCAAGTGTGCTTGATCTATGTGTCCATGATCTGATCAGTTGCAGCTTGTTCCATGCAATATCGATTTAACTATGTGGGTGTGAGTTGTTCTGCGATGTCAGATGTGTCTAGTAATGGTGGAAAGTATGGCCGAAGGCAGTCCACATTGAACACTGGGTGTAGGCCAAGGAATGGGGGAACACTGAGCTCAAATGCATTGTCTCCCACAGCCTTGGTAATGGTATAAGGACCATATTGGAGTGGTCTGAGTTTCCAATAGGCTCTGGTAAGGCATTCCTTTTGCAAATGCAACCAAACTTTGTCACCCACCTGAAACTTGTGTGGCACCTGATGTTGATCATGTCGCTACTTGTACTTGGCATTTGATTTCTCCAGAATGTCATGGACCTACTGATGAATATGTTGGATGTGTTCAATGAAGTTGGTTTCCTTATCTGTTTTAGACTGGACATGAGCTGAATTTGCGTGAGTAGATGCAATTGGCATGGCCACATCAATGGGACATAATGGCTGGAATCCCAATCCCACCTAAAAAAGGTTGTGGCCAATTGAGCTGTGAAGAGCCCGGTTGTAGCTATGCTAAACATAGGGGAGGCTCTCATCCCATGTGCGTGGATGCTTTGAGTTGTACATGCACAAAATGTGTACGATCATCCTGTTGACAACCTCTATCTGGCCATTAGTTTGAGGATGGAAGGTTGTGGACTTAGTGAGTTTGGTGTCTAGCATCGACCAGAGACTGGACCAAAATGTACTGAGGAATCTGTTGTCCTGATCTAAGATGATAGACTGTGGGATCCCAAAGTGTACCCACACTCATTCAAAGAAGAGTTTAGCAGTGGCTTATGCTGTGATATTCTTCTTGCAGGCTGCCATAATGGCCATCTTCGAGAACCTGTAGACAACCAAAAAGACACAGTCATTTCCATGCTTAGTGGAAGGAAGGTTTGACATGTAATCCATGGATATGGATTCCCAAGGTCGAGTAGGGGTAGGCAGCGGGGTATAGAGGCCTTGCTTCTTGATGGTCGATATAGCAATGGCACAGGCAATGCATGATCTCATGTACTTCCTGACATCCTGTTGAAGATTCGGCCAATAGAAATACTTTTGCAGTACTACCACCGTTTTCTCGACCCTGAAATGCCCAGTAGACCGACTGTAGTGTGCTTCCCAAATCATCTTGGCATGCTTGCTTGAAGGAACACAAAGGTGACCTAGGTGGCATAATAAGGATCCTGGAGGTCAAAATCTGGAACATGCTGACCCTCCAAGAGTTTCTGGTATCTGTGGCAGAATTCTTGGTCACTTTTGTAGAGAAGTGGCCAATCAGAGGTCTCGTACCCACAAGAGTTGAGCACGATGGTTAACGCCGTGATCGATGGTAGACTGAGGAAATATGCAACATTATTGGTGTTGCCCTTCTTATACTTGATATTCAAATGGAACTATTGTAGGTATGTGGACCACTTCTGATGGTGATCATTCTACAATTTCCCTTAGGTCTGTATGAACTGCAAGGGTCAGTGGTCTATGTGGATGACCGTTTCCTTCCCCAAAATGTAATGCTTCCATTGTTGACAAGCCTACACAATGGAATACATCTCTTTGTCATAAGTGGGATACTTTCGGACTATGTCTGAAAGTGTCTCACCGTGGTATGCCACTGGATGCCCGTGTTGAGTAAGGACTGCCCCAATAGCATAGTTAGAGGCATCTGTCTCGACCTCAAATGGTTGTTACAAGTCTGGCAATGCGAGCACTGGTGTTGTGTAGAGGAGATATTTCAACTCTATGAATGCCTTCTGTTGAGATTCATACCAAAAGAATTTTGCTTTTGCTCCTCCCTTGGTGACTTGACTCAAGGGCCAAGTGATATGAGAAAATCTCAACACAAACCTACGGTAGAAGTTGGCAAGTGCAGAGCTCTGTCAAAGTGGTTGGAGATGGCCAATCCCCATGTTCATCAATAATGTATCCCAGATACTGAACTTGGGTCATGCCAAAAGTGCATTTCTCCAAATTGGCACATAACTTGTGTTGTCGCAGTGTTTGGAGAACTTGTCAGATGTGGTGGAGGTGCTCTTCCCAACTTTGGCTGAAGATCAGGATGTCATTCAAGTATACCACTACAAATGAGTTGGTGAATGGCCACAAGATATCATCCATTAGCCTCATGAAAATTGCAGGAGCATTCATCGATCAGAAAGGCATAACCAACCATTCGAAAGGCCCTCCTTGGCTTTGAAGGCAGTCTTCCACACATCAGAGGGTTCAATTGGTACCTCGTGATATCCTGACATCAAATCAATCTTGCTGAAATATTTTTCCCCCTTTAGTTCTTCCAGGAGGTCATCAATCAGTGGGATTGGGTACCTATTATGGATAGTGATCTTGTTCAGTGCCCAATAGTCAATACAGAGTCTCCAAGTCCCATCCTTCTTCTGTGCAAACATAATTGAGCTCCCACAGGGCGATGAACTCGGACCAATGTGACCGTTCTGCAGTAGCTCCTGAATCTGCCTCTTGATTTTATCGTTCTCCCGAACAGAGTGCCAATAGATTGGTCCATTGGGAAGCGATGCACCTGGGGTCAGATCGATGGAGTGCTTAACCTGACAGTGTAGAGGAACCCCTGCAGGGTAGGTGAAGATTTCCTTGAACTCCTCCATGACCTTATTAATTTGTAGTTGTCATGTGGAGGGGCCCTGTCTCGAGGTCGTGGCCACCGTGTTCTTCTTGCCTTGAGGGTTTATCATCAAGAAAACAAATTTCCCGGTTTCAGAAATGAACTTAATGCATTGTTTTACAGTAACCAAAGAGATGGTAGTAGGCGGTGCTACCTCCGGTATCCTGTACAACTTATTTCCCAAAGTAACAATAACAGCACATGGCCTTGATTCATACACAGCATGTCACTTCCACAAGTATGGTTGTCCTAATAATACATAACAAACTTCAAGGAGAGCAATGTCACATAATACCTCATCCATGAAGGGCTTGATGTTGTATGGAAGGCGACACTGCTGGCTCACGCAAAGATCTCATCCTTGGTGAAGCCACTCGATCATGTACGGTTGTGGATGTGTTGTGGTCGATAAGCCCAGCCACTTCACAACATTTGACGAAATGAGGTTCTTTTGGCTCCCACTGTTGACAATGAATTGTAGCGAGGAGCCCTTTACTCACATCTGGGAGTGGAAGAGATGCTCCTCCTCCTCTGGATCTTCGGGTTCCTCCTTCTATATCTTCATGGTGGCAATGGTGGCATTGGGCTCCGCATCAATAATCTACTTCCCTTTGTCATTCCCCTTGTCGGGTTCTGACTCAGAGTTGGAACATGCATATGATTCTGAAATCTTTAGCTTAACCACCAGTGACTGCTTGGCCCGACACTCACTTGTGTTGTGAGTGGAGCTCTTATGGAACTCACACCACTTTCCCGTGTCCTTTTTCGGCTTCACAATGTTGTTCTTTGCTTGCAGATTTGACGGGTTGTCTTGGGATGCCCCGCCTTGGCTTTATCCTTTGTTCTGTGATTTGGGGGAACCTTTCCCTTGCTTCAGATTCGCAAATCCAATGTCTCGCTTCTTCTGTTTAAACTTTTGCTTGACCTTGACAGCATATCGGTATGTCGTACCGAGCGAGGGAATGTTTAGGAATTCTATTTCTTCTGGATGTACTTGTGCAGGAAACCACAGTATTTGAGTGCCAAATCCTACTCTAAATACTCGATACCCAACTTTGTGCGAATGGTATCGAAAATATTGGTAAACTCCAGCACGTCTTGGTCCCTCCCCTGCCACAACATGGTCCACTTTATGTATTGATCCTCATAACTTTTGACAGGGTAGTGCTGCTCCTTAATGGCATCCCATAATGAATCCCAGTGAGTACAGCTAAAGATAGTGAGCCTGTACTTTCATCCTTCTACTCACAGTATGTTTCCCACCAGTCCTTGACGTGGGGGGCTACTTTGAGAAGAGTGAAAATAATCTTTTCCCTACTGGAAAAATCATGAACAGAGAAATAACCCTCTAGTACATTTAACCATTTATCAACGACATCTGTGTCTATCTGACCCTCAAATATGGGGATTTCAAAATTAACTTGTACCTTAAATGGTGTGGCATTTCCAGAGTAGCTGTTGGAAGTCGATGCGTCGCCCCTAGGTAGCCACTAAAGGATCTAGGCAAAGTTGTCCATCATCGTGTTCCTTTGTCGCTCGAGGGCTTCTTCGAGCAAGATTTTGATAGGATCTCCTACCCCCTCATCTTTCGTTTCATCCGCCATGGGAGGCCATCGGGATTTGTGAGGTTGGTCTTGCAAAGGTTCGACCAGTTCAAGCCCTAACTCCTTATATCCCAACCTCTTTGGGGACATGCAAAGGAAAACAGAGAAAAAAAAGCAGACCACTCTGATACCACTGATCCAGATTTAAATAGGAACACAAAAAATTACAGAGATAACCATAAACACAGAGATGCAATGGAAATAATACTTCATTTCATTAATGTAAAATACTGAAATATCCTTACAAACAGCAATGGAAATAAACCAGCTAGGGCTATGGTAGCTTATCTCTGAGAAGAGATGTGGCAGCTACATGCCTTTGAACTGTGTTACAATGAGGCTCGAAGGCCTATTTATTTTTGAGAAACAATGGAAAACCCTAAACATCCAAAAACCTAACCCTAGAAGATGAAATGCCAAACTGTGGGCCCCGTTTGGGTAAATTGGTAAATCAACTTCTCGTGGTCGTAACTTTGACATATGATTTCCATTTGACACACACAATATCTTGTTAGAAAGATCTATCCGAGAACTACAACTTTGGGAAGAGAAACATCGGTCCATGGACCCATGTTTCTCCCAGTTTTCCCCAAAAAACTTCGTTTATTGCCTCAAAATGGCTCCAGAAATTCAGGACCCGAAAAACTACTAAAAATAGTAAACTGTGCTATAATTAAGGAAACTGAAAAGCTGAAAGAAACAATGGTGGGGGTCCAAGTGGACTTGGTAGGTGGTCACCAATATCCACCTGGATCATACAAGCCTTTGTAAATGCTTTAAGTTCTTGAGTATTCATATTATCTATCTCCCCATCTATTTTATATACAAAACTTGCAAGTGCATTAGCTTGTGCTCTTTGTCGATTTAGACCGATATCAATTCTGATCAATTCACTTTGTATGTTATCTATAATGGCATCCCTTCCTTCTCAACTAATTTGAGAAGTGGCATCCATCTCTGATCGCAAGGTTACCAGACAAGGAGTTTGGTGTACCAAATGTGGCTTAGGGTGAGGCAATTTAGTATCACGTAATGTGCCCTTATGATTATATAACCAAACTTTCCCAGTATCATAATATTCAGATGAAAGGCCATTGTAATCGGGTTTCATACCCAAAAAAAATTTGCGTAAAATAATTTTGCAAAATAAACTGGAGCCTCATCATTCCATGGTAGCTTTCCATATACTACAAGGAACCTATCATACATATGGCAAGCTATATCAGGGTGTTTAAAATATTGCACCTTCAACACTTTTGTTTTCAACCCTTCTTTGAAATTAAACATAGATTTTGCATCTTATTTTGTAAACCTTTTACTAACATCAACCCATTTATCAGGACCCATCACTGCTTCCTTTCTATGCCTCATCATATTTATAAATGAATTCGTGGTTGGCCCAAGCTTCTTGTAAACTTCAAGAAATGAGCTTAAAGAGTGTGTAACTATTTTTAAGCTTTCTCTACTCTATGCAGGGAGCTCCAAACTCCCAAGATCTTTCCTCAATTTATAAGAATGAGTTTTTCACTTTTGTATTGTGCATTTTAAGAGGTTTGTCTCCCAAGGAAGCTCATTCAGAATGTTATATGGATAAAAAGTAGTTGGTGTCCAACCTTCTTCATGAACCGTCTAACTTTACTTACATCTACTTGGACCAACATTTTCAACCTCTGGATCAATATACCTATAATTTCATAAATATAAAAGCATATGAACAAATGTATTCAAATATGTATTCAATATAGACATGTATAATATACCAAAATGATGTTGACTACCTAAAGAATGTTGACCACCCTGAGATTGATGACCACTCAGAGAATATTGACCACTCAAAGAATGTTGACCACCATCACACGACAACATTGTGAGCAAATCATCTAAAAAAATATAAAATCATTTTTCAATATTTATATGTATGTACATATGATTCTACTTATTTATCATTTATGTAAATTCACACACACACACACATATATATATATAAACACACCACAATGTGAACGATGGACCTCCCTCAATTCATTTGATATTCTCTTTGATCCACGACCTCGACCTCTCGGTCTAGTAGATGCACGAGACTCTATTGATGTTCACCTCGAAGAATCATGTGGAAAATCCGCATCCACGATATGGATGTTATAGATATATAAACATGCATGATATTTAAAAATATACCTTGTGGATTTACAATTTAAAAAAAATGCTATTTAAAAAGATCATGAATTCAAAAAATTGTTGTAACTCTTCAAGTTACAACATGCATTTAAAAATATTGATATTTCTATTTAAAAAGATTAAAAAGTTAGAAAATTGAGATAGCCCTTGAAGTTACCTCATTCATTTAATTGATTTAAACCTTGAAATTACATCATGCATTTTAAGATCTTAAAATTGATATTTAAAAACATTGAAAGACTAAAACCACAAGTGTTGAAGCAAGCACATTTTGAAAATTAAAGACAAAATTTTCTAAAATGTGTAAAGTTCATCAAGTTGTGCTTACATAGTGGGGGCATACTTGGTATAGAATTGAAAAAAACACATGGTCATTAAAAATGACACATTGATAACTAAAAAACACACACATATCAAAGATATCTTACATTGTCTATCAAAAAATATTGATGGAGAACTTCTTAACAATAATTCATCTTTCACACACAAATAATGAATTGGAATTGCTCCATAAATAGATCACTAGACATCTTATTAACATTTTCACAATTTCTTATGCTAACTGATTGAAATTGACTAACAATATATTTTTCTTCTCCATGCAGTTGTTTTAATTTCTCCTTTTTAACTTGGTACACGTCTTTCATTTAGTTGAACAAAAGTTCATAATTTTTGAAGACTACAATTCCATTGGATCCATACTCCCTAGCTTTTACTAAGCCTTCTATCAATACAATATAATATGCTTCATTGTTGTTGTTCTTCTAGGTACATTCATTTTCCTTTGGAGGAATTTTCTCATCACAATATTGCATAGAACATAAGTAATCATTGCTTGCCCTAGATTGGGATAACAAGAAACTTCTATGCATAATGTCCATTTTTCAACCATGTTTAATGGGCTTTTTGATCCCTATAAAAAAGTTAATTCAATAAAATGAATTTAATATATTTATACAGGTGTTGGTGTTCAAGTATGAATCACGCAAGCCATCCAATCCACATTTACTTTTCAACTCAGGATTCTACCAGTTATTTCAAGGCTATCATGCACTATATGTGTAAGCCACAGTTTCCCTACCGAGTATTGAACATTAATTATAAATTCATCAATGTGTAACAACGCACAATAGCTATAACAACAAATAAGAGTAACAACAAGTAGTAACTGTAACCACAATAAGAGTAATAACCTTAGGACTCATAGCACACATTGACAAACATTCACAACAACAATAAACTCACGACAATAAACTTAAACACACATCTAATCAAACATCACCTAGTCAGGAGAGTGGGCCCAACTCCTTGATTAGGGTTGTGGTGAGATCAATGAATCATAATATGCTTAGAAGATCAAACTTTCATTAATTAAAGAAATATTACAAGTATGTTGTTATAGACTCAGACTTAGAATATTTCTCCTCTAACCTTAATGACTCTTAACAATGATAGCTTTCACAACCAACTCTACTTTATACATTTTGTCAATAATACAGTTCCTAGAATTATGGGGTTGTTTTCCTTTAATTACATGGTTGTTTTTAGAATGAAACACAATGTAAAAGATAGTAGTGTGTCAATCAAGAGATTGATTCACTGTTGTAGCCAATGTTCAAGGATAGTGTTGCCAGATTTGATGGTATCATTTAGTGAATCACAATGATGTTCATTCTTCCTTCAAATATGTAGAAATAACTAAATTAGCAAGCCACTCAGGTAATAATCCCCTACGACTATGCATGATTGACTAATAGTCCATAAAGACATGACAAGAGGTATACCTAGGTGTTTTAAGATATCGATTAACCATTATTGGTGTGAAATGGGTAAAAAGAACAGGGTAAAAAAGGTGAGTAAACGTATGCAAATATAACCACCAATATCTTCCCCCAACTAGCCTTACTGCATGTCCTCATACAGTCTGTCACCTGCATAGATCGGGGTTGGAGTTGTGATGATCATCATGAAGTTGTGCAAGATCGTATTTTGCAGCCATTTCTATCCCCGAAGGCTTATATCCATCTGTATAGATAACTTCCTTCCACCAATCCTCTTCTACTTGGTAAGCTGGAGTATACTAATCAGCTAGTAGCCAGATAATGGGGAATCAGAACCTCAAACCCATCCATCAAATCCCACGAACCCACATGCATGCAATATACCAGGGTACCCTATTTAGAGCCGGAGAAAAAATGGGAGCCCCAAAAGGCTCACGTATCCTGACAGCTAATGATGACAGCATCCACCATTTTTGGCAGCTGTCCCGGGTCTCCTCTTGAAAAGTAAATATTTGTTTCATGCATATGTCAATGCACCATTTCTGGGTTGCTAGCATCTATTCTTTCTAGCTTTCGATCCCTAAGAGGGTTTTGTGTCTGTTATAAACATTCACAGACTGACAATTCTCCATCTGATGGACAAGTGGCGTATTTTTCTTAATTCTCTTTGAATGTGTCATGGGCCTTCTTCCCTTTAACTTGATTAACTATGTAGGAGTTAAAGGCTCTTAGTTGAATGTCCCCCACATATGTCACTGGGTTAAATGATTGATCATCACCCAAAAAATAATCATGCATGTATAACTCACACATCAAGTGTTAATATAGAATATTGTGTTATCTCAAGAAGCACATAAACTGCATTGAATCTTCTATCTCATGGCTGAGCACCCGGAAAACAATTTCTAAACAAAAGAATAGTTATTTCTCATGGAGAAACAGAGTGTAGCTATGAGAAAGGGGTTCGCAAGCTGTTACCTACTGCCCTAAATAAAAAAAAATATTCCTTATCGGCCTTTAATAACTTCACCTATTCTTCCAGTCCCTCAATTCACTTCTACTTCCTCTCCTACTTCCGCTTTTCCTTCTCTATTTGTTCTATGTAGTCGGAGACTTTTTTTTCAACTTGCTCAGGAATTTCCCTTATTCCTTCTCGGTGGGTTTCAAGAGAAATGGACCCCTGTTAGAGGCGAGTTGTAGCAACATGCCATTTCTGGGTCTCTGTAGCCATCACGAATTCTCGAGACTCAAATAAATGCAAGAATGACTCAGTTTTTGTAGCTGTTGAATTTGTGGGCCTATCTTTGGTCTATTCTACCACTGAAATAATTTTAGGTCGGGGCTTCGTAGTGTTTTTCTTGTGATTCCTCACTCTTCTTTGTAAGTGCCATAGTTGTTTTCTCATTCTAATGATTTCCAATTTCATCTGCATGTTTTCTTTGAAGTGTGACTGATATCTTTCCTTAAGAGGGGGTCTCCTTTTTGTGCATTTCTCAATGAATTCCTGTTTTACAGCAACTTCTTCCATAGGTCTCATATCTAGTCTAGGGTTCGGCAGGTTGACGTTGGCAAAGTCATCAACTAGTTATTTTTTATTATGATTTCTCCCGTTTGTTCCTCGACTCGGGGAACAACCACACCATTTCCTTCTTCAGGTCTCAGGATCTCTTCGTCTTCCCTCCATGGCTCTAGATTGACTACAGGGTCTTGTGGAGTAGTTTCTTTGACACCCCTCTCTTGTGGTTGCTCTGTTGCCCGACCATCCTCTTCCATCTGCTCAATAATTTTCTCTAGCCCTTGCAGGTTAGTCTTATCTGCAACATCCTCATCGAATGGTTCTATAGAAGTAGTACTGGCCATCAATTCTTCATTTTTTCATTTGGTCAGCACTAGTTCTTGTGTGGCAATGTCAACCACCAATCCTTCAATTTGCTCAATTCGTTCACCAGTCGACACTAGTTTTCAAGTAACAATGTCGATACTAGTGCCTCTAACCATCCCAACAAATATTAAGATCGGGGGAGAAGAATTTTTCTTTCCCCATGAGTTTAGGGGAACGAAATTTCCTTGCCCCTTTTCGCAAAAATGCAAGAAAGGGAGAGCGAGGAATAATTTCATCAATTTCCATTGTCTCAATGCCTACTAATGCAGGCCCTCCTTCCTCTTCTTCTACGTTCACCAGTTGTTCTATGCTCCCTTTTACTCCTTATATCTGTGCTTGTTCCAATTTTTCCTTTTTCCCAGCAACCGACACTGGTTCTTGTGGAGCAGTGTTGACTACAACCCTTGTTTCTTCCAAAGGTCCCACATTCATTTGAGTAGGTGGTGCTGGTTCTTGTGTGGCAACACCACCTACATTTCCATCCAAAGGTTCTTCAATTTCTTGGACAGGTGGTGCTAGTTCTTATGTGTCATCACCACCTACATTTTCAACCAAAGATTCTTCAATTTCTTGGAAAAGTGATGTTGGTTCTTGTGTGTCAACACCACCTAGATTTTCAACCAAAGGTTCTTCAATTTCTTGGACAAGTGATGCTAGTTCCTGTGTGTTAGCACCACCTACATTTTCAACCAAATGTTATTTAATTGCTTGGATAGGTGACGTTGGTTCTTGTCTCACTGCCTACCCACCCATTCTTCAATGGCTCTGTAACAGCACTTCGGAGTGGCAATAAACCATCGAGGAGGAATGTCGACAAATAGATTTATAGTGAGAGAGTTGTGATAGTGATGAGGTGTAGTGAGGGTGAAATCTAGGAGGGTAATGGTGAAATATGGAAATATCCATGGTGGATAATGGTAATAATAAGTACTAATTGTGAGAATTACTTTGAAACGTTGGAAAGGGCCATTCATTAATACAATAGTACTGACTTCAAGTCCCAATGCATAAGGGTAACCATGTGAAGTATGGTGGAAATCGTGGAGTGTGTGCACTTAGCATAAGGTTCAATATGATAATAACAAGTCATTATTGTAATTTAATTATGGCATTTTTCTCATTTATTATAGTACCTCACCCCAACCAAGGGATGACCTTCCTCGTTCATATCGAGTCATGTCAAATGAATTATCAATCAAATCCATAAAGTCGATCGGGGAGGTACCTAACGACTTACCTTGATGGAGTAACAACAACAGAGGAGAAGTAACATCAAAGGGAGTAACAGCACCCGAAGAGTAACATCATCTGAGGAGTAACAACACCTGAGGAGTAATAGCACCACTTGAACACTTAATCGAAATCGCGACGAAGTAACATCACTGAAGTACTTAGACGAAATTGTGACGGAGTAACAACACTAAAATCGTGATGAAGTAATAACACCATAGGAGTAATAGAACCAGAGTACATAGATGAAATCACGATAGAGTAGAAACACCAGAGGAATAATAGCACCAGAGTACTTAGACGGAATCACGATGGAGTGACAACACCAGTGAAGTACTTAGAGTCGCCATGAACAAAGTAACAACACTAGAGAAGTAACAACATCGAGAGAGTAACAACATCGAAGGAGTAACAACGCCAATGAGGTACCTGCAAGATATTGATAGAGTAGTAACAACATTCATTATATATATATATATATATATATATATATATATATATATATATATATTTATATATATATATATGTGTGTGTGTGTGTGTGTGTGTTATTGCTTTTTTATTTTAGATCAGGAGTGCAAAGGAGGAATTCATTGCACTAATAACTTCAAAACCAGAATTATCAAAGAGATGTTTAATAAAGGAGTCTCTTGAAGCTAGACAGTGATATATTCTAAGGCAATTTCCATTCACAATCAAAGGGGTATGATCCTCATCAATTGTTATAATTGTAACTGTCCCATTATCGAACATCGTGTCAACTTCATATGGTCACATCCACTTGGAGCATAGTTTCCCCTTAAATCCTTGAATCGAGAATCATAGAGCAATGCCCAATATCTTCTTTGACCTTTTTATTAATGAATTTATCGTGCCATTTAGTTCGTTGCTGCTAAATTACAATAGTATTATAGGCAACTACCAGATGAATTTCATCCAACTCATTCAATTGTTCTAGTCGATGTTTTTGGGCTTCTGAAAGATCTAAACCTACTTCAAGGGCTGTCCTGAGCATCTTAATTTCGAATTCCACTGGAAACAAATGGGATTTCCCATAGGAAAGCTCATATGGTGAAAACCTTGTTGTGTTCCACCATGTTGTTCTATATGCCCATAGTGCCTAAGGAAGCTTCTCAGCCCAATTCTAGCGATGGTTCGCTAAAGTCTTTGTAAGAATATTCCCGAGTACCATTTTTTTCTTTTCACTTGACCATTCGCCTAAGGGTGATATGGAGATGTTACCTTATGGTTGATTCCATACTTTTTCACAAGTCCTGCTATCAAATGTGATGTAAATTGTGCCTCTCTATTTGAAACTCTCTCTAGGAGCTCTGTACAAGAATTTCTTCAAATAAAAAGTCTGAGACAAACTGTTTTGTTTCTTTCACAATAGCCTTGGCCTCTACCAACTTTATCACGTAATCCATGCAAACCAGAATGTGAACTTTCTACTGTGAAGGGGGATTAAATGGCCCAACGAAATCAATAACCCATTTTTCAGAGGGCTCAAGAGCTAGTTGGGGTTGTAATGACATTTCATCTACCCGACCAGGCTAACCCATTCACTGGAAACTATCACACCATCTAACATATTTCCTTGCATCACAAAAAATAGAAGGCCAATAGTATCCCATTTGTAACACCGTATAACATGTCCGCTTATCTACAAAATGTCCCCCACAGGGGCCATCATGAGTAGCTTTCAGGACATCGTAGATGTCATCACCACTTATGCAGTGTCGGATTTGCATGTCATATCCCGTTTAAAAGATATATCCCTCTATCCATGAATAACGAGCACTATGATGGATAACCCTTCACCGTTCTCTATAAGGCAAGTGTTGAGGCACCTTTCCTATAGAAAGATAGTTACCAATATTTGCATACCACAAAGTGTGAGTAGAAAAGGAAAAAATATATTCATTTGGAAAACTATCCTCTACAGTTGTACCTTCATCACGAGTATCGATCCAAGACAGGAAATTTGTAACTAAATTATCTTTCCCTGGTTTATCTACAATGGTAATTTTAAATTCTTGAATTAACAGTAACCATCTTGTAACGTGACCAGGGGTTATTAGTTTGTTCATCAGATACCTGATAGTTATATTATTAGTGTGCATGAAAGTAGGATACCCTATGATATAATGCCGAAATTTATTAATAGGATAAATGATAAGCAATAACTCATTTTCAATTACCGTATAGTTTAATTCAGCAGGGGTCAAATTGTTGTTGACATAGTAAATTGTGTATGGTTTATTGTCCTCCTGTTACCGCAAAACCACCCCTACTTATATTTGATAAGCATCAACAGAGATGTGAAACGATCTCTTCAAGTCAGGATCGCGTAACATCAGAGCCTTGCAAACTATTTCAAGCTACATGACATTCACCCACCCACACAAATTCTGCATCCCTAGGTAGAAATTGAAAATGTGGGAATGCTATTTTATAAAAGAATTCTATGAAACACCTATAATATCCAGCATAACCAATAAAGATGTGTTCTTGTGTCGGTGTCTTAGGTGTAGGAAATTTTAATATTACCTCTACCTTCACAGGATCAACCCAAATTCTTGCAATTGAAGGAAAGTGTCCCAACACTATTCCTTCTTTCATCATCATATGGCATTTTACTGTACTAAGAGAAATATGTGTTTTCTTGTATCTTTCAAGTACTCTCTCTAAGTTTTTCAAAGCTTCAGTAAAGGAATCCCCATATGGGGTGAAGTTGTCCATGTAAATCTCAACCCTATCATTAACTAAATCAGAGAAAATTCCTAATATTTCCATTTGAAAGGTAGAAGGTGCGTTTCAAAGGCCATATGGAAGGACTCTGTAGGCAAAGGTTCCCCAAGAGCACATGAAGGTAATTTTTTCCTGGTCCTCAGGAGCTATTTGTATCTAATTGTATTTGCTAAACCCATCTAGAAAGGAGAGAAACTCCTTCCTGGCTAATGTATCAAGAACTTGGTCAATAAAGGGTAAGGGAAAATGATCTTTATGAGTTGCTTTGTTTAGTTCCATGTAATCAACGCAAATCATCCACTTTCCATTCTTCTTAAAAACAATGACCAGTAGGGAATCCAATTGATTGTCCAATATTGGATAAATAAAACCCACATCTAATAGCTTCTATAATTCATCTTTGATAATGTTTTTTAAGGAAGGATTCATTCTTTTTTGTGGCTACCTAATAGGTTGACATTCCTCTTTAATGTATATATGATGAGTACAAAAATCAGCAGGGATTCCTTTCATATTTGTATACTCCCAAGGAAAGGCTTATTTATGCTTCTGAAGGATTTTCAACAATTGTTTAGATTGGGAGTGTGAAAGGTCAGGATTAATATTCAATGTTTCCCCTCGTTCAATTTCTACAGGAACACTATTACGAGGTACAATTCCAGGAATGTTTTCTACTTCTGTTTTTGGTTCAATATCTTCCTAAACAATGCAACTCATGACAATTTCTAATAGTTAATGGGTTGAATCAGAAATGGAGTCAAGACTGCTGAGAAAGGTGTTAATGGAATCGTCCTAGATTTCATCCTTAAAACAGAGAGCCTCACTAATGGTAAGGATGGGTCTAACTTCTTCATTCTCAGATTCAGGCTCTTTGGTATGTAGAGACTTTTATATCCATGTAAATGTAGGTTTATTTTATGAACTTGGTTCTGCAGGTGGGTAAAGGATAACATTCTTTGTAACTTCCCCATTGGATATTACCATGTTTGTAGACTAACACCCAATGTAAGCATCTGTGGTTGCAAGCCAAGGTCTTCCTAAAATCAAAGGATGTCCACCAGTTAGGGATTGGGTATGTAAAACCAAAAGGTCAACGGGGTACTGCCATGAGTCTACTGAAATAATTATATCTTCTAGCTTCCCTACCAGTCTTATAGTAGACTGATTTTCCAATTCTAGGATGGTGGGAGTTGGTTTAATATTCCACAGACCTAAGGTAATCACAGTTTTAGAGGTTATAACACTAATCGTTGCCACAAAATGTACCAGTACATTTGGGATATCCGCCCCATTAATATGTACTATCAGTATCGGGTTCCTCGAATCCCCGTATTTGATAGGTATAGTTTTCCCGAGCATTATATATGATAAATTACCCATGACATGAATAGTAAGTGGGTCATTTGGTTTTTTGCCAAGTTTCTTAGAAACTTATTCTTTAATTGTCTTCGCATAAATCGGTACATCCTTCATAGCCTAAAGTAACGTTATTTTAACGAATAAATTCTACAATTCCCCTAAAAAGTTAAATTGGATGAGGAATTTGTTTGCTCAAAGATAATCTTTCCAGATAAGGAGGACTAGTCTGACATCCTCCAGTAATAATAGTTTGTGAAGGCATTTGTTTCTTTATAGGAATATGTGCTGGCTCATCCCCTATTGTTCTATGTTTTGGTTCTAAGACTTCATCATCAGTATGTTCAACAATTATTGATGAAGTCCAAGTATTTACCACCCGACCAAATCGAATATTTAATTCGTTACATTCCATGGTGGAAATACTATATGCAGGGAGGTTGAGTGTCTCAACTTGTTGAGCCCCTCTATTATTTGGGTTTGGATTGGATTGGAAATGCAGTTGAGGATGAAGAGGAGGATTACTAGTGGCCACATTAGTAGGTCGTTGTAGTTGTTGCTATGGTATAAGTTGGGAGAATTGTCCTGAAGGAGGAGGAGGAGGTCCATGCCAATTCTAGGACCATGAAGAATTTGGACTAGATTAAGGGTACCATGGTTTCCATGGCATTGGATATTGGTAACCTATGGCCAAGAAGGTGAAAAAGGTACAGACTACTGACCAAAATTCATATTATTAAAATACTGAGATGGGTCTTGAGGCATACCTTGATTCATGTTCGGTAGTCGTGGTTCCCATGATTTCCTTGATCCCATAAAATAAAGTTGATATGCTTCTACTTTTGTTCCCTAAAAGACTTCCTTCAATCAAGGAAGAGACAAACAAGTGCTAGTGGAATGACTCTGTTCACATACCACACAAGTCTCCATAGAATTTAATGGACATTCTTTCAACGGATGGTTCTTCTTGCAATGAGGGAAAAAAATAGACATAACCTTCTTTGCTTCCATATGCTTCTGTTTTCCTGTAACACATCTAGCTGCAATGATTATGTGCTCAGGATATCAGCTCTCAGGTTGTCCAAGAGATTCCCAATTTCAGTGTTTGTAACTCCACCCCTGGATGTTTTGAGAGTTTGGATTCCCTGCCTCTATCTCGCATCCCCTCATGAACACTTGATGCATAATTTGTAGATGGTATCAAATTCTTCCTTTGATATATCTCCTTTCCCTACTACGTTCAATAGCTCCGAAGATTCATCCCTCAATGCTTTGAGAAATATGATCTTCAAGATATTCTTATCCAGGTCACTGCGGCCTGATCTCTGCAAACTATATTGAAAAAATTCCACCAAATCCTCCATATTCTCATCATGTTTCTACATAATATTAAAGATTTCTTCCTTCACATCTTGGGATTTGTAGTAGTCCTGGAATTTCTCGAGGAAAATTGTCTTCATATCATCCCATGTAGCAGTAGATTTTCCCCCTAAACCCATAAACCATCTCAAAGTTGTGCCCTTCAAAGTAACAGGGAATATCTTCAATTCCTAAGCATCAAAAATATAATCATACCCCTGCCAAACAACACCGAATTCAAAAAGGAACGTGTCCAAATCCTTGGAAGAAAGACCATCAAAATCAGGTACTGTTGTCAAAGGAATAGGCTTCATAGGCACGTCACCTCTGATATCTCCAATTGGAAATTCCATCGAAGAAGTTGCAGAAGCCATGAATATTTGCTAATACGCACTTGGAATCTCAATAGGTTCTGGCTCTGTCTATTCTATAACAGGTGATTGAAGTTGTTTAACAACACTCCCTTGATCAAATGGTGCAAATAATTCCGTCAAATCTTCTTCCTCTAAACTTGCAATATGCAGTTCCTCAGATCCTCTACTTGCTACTTCTTCTTCCCTGAATTTCACTTTTTCTATTGGGGGAGGTTCTGGTTGTGAAACTGATTTTCTTCCAAATCTTGTATGATATCTTAAACTAACAATAGCTTGTAATTATGCTCTAGACTCAGCCCTTTGAAATGATCTCCTAGATGTAAGTTTTTCTGCCTAGATCAAGACCTTTTCTTTTTGGGGGTCTCCGTTTGCCCCTTTTATTGGTGTCTTTGTTCATACAATTAGGAAATCAAAGGGAAACATTCAAGAAAATTAAAATCTCAAGACCTAGAGCAGGTTAAGAACTTCCCTCCCCAAGACGAGAGAGTGGCCACTAAAGTAAACAAGAGAAAGAAAATAAAAAAATCACCAAAATCAAGCTCAAGACCTGAAATAGGGTGAAAGATAAAACTTCCCTTCCCAGGACGAGAGAGCAATACTTATGAAAGAAGAACAAAGAAATATAAAGCTCCAGTCTTGGAGTAAGGTGATAAAAACTTCCTTCCTCGAGATGAGAAATTAATCCTAAAAAAACAAGAAACCAAACAACGAAATGATCTAATACTCAGGACCTAGAGCAAGGTGTAAGCTTCCTTCCCTAGGGCGAGAGATCAGACCTATGGTCAATACTAGTTGTACTTTTTCCTTTGATAGCATCCCCGGCACTAGCGCCAAAATGTTGGTGTTCAAGTATGAATCATGTAATTCACCTTGTTAGTCCTTACAATCTCCTAGGCTAAAAAGGAAATCGACAAGGGTAACCTCAAACCACTTCAGCTCAGTAGCTAACCCTACTAAGCATCAGAGGGATCTCTCTAAGTCTCTTATCAGTGATATGACTTTAAAGAAAATTATTTTTAGGCTAGATATGTGTATTTGTTTGTGAAAATTTGGGTTTTTAAGGATTTGCTGAACTTAGGGTTTGGAGTCACAAGTAGGTCTAGGCTGTCGGAATGCAGGAGCAAACATAAGAAGGAGCTAGGTGTCAGAAGCCACGGTTCAAATTGAGTATTTGTTAGTGTAGTATAGAATATATAGTTTGGAAGAAACTAATGAGCATAAATAAACATGATTTCATTAGCTTAGGAAGACAAAACACATAACTATGAAAACCATATAATAGAGCTTGAAAAACAAGAATTATGAATATTTCACTCAAATGCATTCATAGAAAGAAGGGATATAATGTATATAAATATATTTAGACCATGAGAAAACAAAAATAATGAAGTACAAGCACCATGATCTCACTAGGCTAGAGCTCCTTGAAAATAGCTGCAACATGTATCTGTATTAGTTGCAAGATGATTACAATGCAAGCCTCCTTCACAAAAAGTTCAACCCTCTTCTCCTGAAGTGAAATAGTATTTATAGAATATCCTGGACCACTTTCCCACCTTTAGGAGTCGAATTCCTTTGTGGAGGAACTGACTCCAAGATTCTCTCAACCAACATGTGAGAGTGAGAAGGTGCAACTCAAACACCTCATGAAGAGTTTGATTAGGAGTTTTCTTTGTTTATGAGGCCTAATAAACATAAAAAACAACCTATGATATACATGTATTCATGCCTACATCACCTAGCCTCGTAACTTGTGCCATTACATAGAGAATCTTGACTTTTACCAAGTTTGACTAGAGATTAGAAATTTTACACAGTGAAATTTTGCAAATAAAAACATAGAAAACGTAGAAGCGCAGCACCGACTTTGAACTTATTTTGAGGTGCCTTCCAGGGGTCAAACTGAAAATCTAAGAGAATGAGCAACTATCCCTTCAATTTGAGCTTCCAGAACAGTTTGAATTTATGAATTTGGAACATGGGAAGACCTTCAAAAATCCATTCTCCCAAGGTGACTCCAGAAGCTCAGCGCCTGTCAAAAAATGGTCCAAAATGCTAGTTTTTTGGCACTTGTTTGCACTTTTCTCCCAAACTAAGCCACCTCTACAAAATTTGGGAAAACGAGTTTTAGAGGATGCCAAGAACTTTCCAAAATGTAGACCTTTCCTCAAATGGATGCATGAGGAAATAGCGCAGTGCCTTGGAAAGGCCAAATTTCTGAATTTAGACCAAAATTTGCCAAAACACTCAAAATGCTCATAATTGACTCAAAATTGGAGGGAAGATGTAAAAATGAATTTTTATAGCTTCATGGATGCTTCAACAAGCATCTCCAAGTTTCCCTCATCCTTTTGATCATTTTTGGCCTCCTTGAGCTTGTTTTAAAGTTCTTTCACTTTGACATTGGTGATCATGTTTTGAGCTTGATAATGATGCGCCATGTGTCTAAGCATTTGATTATCTCTGTTTGGTTTCTGCACGAGCTTCTCTAAGTGTTCATTCACCCTGTTAAGCCAATATTCTTTATCTTGATTTACCTCTAGGGCAATCCTTTCTTCTAGGTCAATGTCTTCATTAAGCAACGTTTGTTTTGCTCCTCTTGCAAAGCTTCCTTAAGACCTCTAGTTCTTGGACTTTTCCTTTTCCCTTTTACCTCTGATGCTTCAAGCTCGCTTGATGTCATTTTATTTTTACCTTTTTCATTTTGTTGCATTAGCTTAGCTTTCTCCTTTTTTAGGATCAAACAATGTAAACTTTGAAACGGGAACTGATACTGTTACCCGTTTCATAGAGATAGCAAAAAAATGACCCGATTTTCAAAAGTGGTGATGCAGAATACACATGTTTTTT
>APFE031350151.1:317267-330217 GCA_000404065.3 Pinus taeda
GGACTCAGATGGGGCACTAGTTGATGAAAGAGAAGAATATGGAACATCTTCGTCAGCATCCAGTCACTCATCTGAAGAAGTGAATTGTGATGGTGTGCAAGAAAATATGAGTGATTTTGAATAATTTTTTAAGACAGATTATATAACTGATGTATGCATCATATCTTCAAATAAAATTAATGTTTTCCATATGTTGTTAAATGAGAAGTTATGAAGCATTTTTATGTTGTTGGATTATGTCTTAAGTATGATAAATTTTATTGTTTAAATATCTACAATGCAATATCAAATTAGAGATGTAATGTCTGTTTTATTCAGTATACAAATAAAGACTTTTGATTTCATTGAGTGATATACTTTGTTCATAATGTCATGGTTTTATAATTTTATAGTTGAAAAAATTTCAATTTCTTTTGTATCTAGCATGGTGTGGTTGAAAACATGTTAAATTTATACTTAGGAAAGAAAAATGATATTCTACGATAAACATTAATGTGTTTTTTCCTTAAAAATTAACATTGTTTGAAACATAAAAAATTGGTTTTATTAGCATTTTTTAAAAAGTTTGAAAATTGACCATAAAAAAAAACGTTATTCCAGTAGCATCACTTTCGTTTTGAAGCTATATTTTGCACGAAAATTTCGTAGTAAATTTCATAGTCACCACCATTTTTAAAACACATTCAAAATTGGCACCTAAAAAAAAAAACATCGTTCCAGTATACACACTTTTCATTTTTAGCACTGTTTTTGAAGTTTTTTTGGGGTTTTTGGGCCGGAGTTCCCGTTTTGAGTTTATAGTTCCCGTTTCAAAGTTTACATTGTTATCAACTCTTTTGCTTTGAGTTGACTGTTTTCCTCTTCAAGGAATGTTATAACATACTTTGCCCTTTCCAAGTTTATCGTCAACTCCTTGATTTGGTAGTATTTGTCCCTAATAACCTGTCTCATGCTTATGGTTTTCTCTTCTCGCTCTGAATCAGTTAGCTCAAACTCATGCTCCACTGTATCCTTATGTTTTGCTACCAATTCTTGCTTTGTTGGTGAAGAAGGCTTGGCCCCTTTCTCTTTGTGAGAAGAAAACACAAGCCTCTGCCCTTTCTTATACACTTTGGTGACCTCTGGTTTTTGTAGTTGAGTCTTCTCTGTTGGTTTTCTAGATGACCCCATCTCTGTTTGTTGTTTTGGTGCACTTGGGGACTGAGATGCTGCATTTTCCTCAAGCCATTTTAAAGTTGTTTCTGAAAAGGATTCCCAAGCCATACCCCTCTCTGCCAGCTGATGAAGAATAATGGTTTTGATGAGATTGTGATGAAACAAGCTTGGAGAGTGCTCTTTGTCCTTTAAGTGTATCTTCTCAGACATTTTTGAAATACTCCTGAACAGGTAATTGCACTTGTTTAGTGGCTTTTGAGATGTGAAGTGCATCAAGAGGTGAATATGATAGGCATACAACCTCGAGAATCTACCTTCATAGGTAAAGAACCTCATCATCGTTTTCATTAAAGGGGCATACTTCTCAAGCAAATATCTGAAAGGCATGAGGTGAGTATGTGTATCTTTGTATGGAGCCTTTAAGAAGGGCTTGTAGTTTTCAAGATCTAGATTCATTCCCTTGAACCAATATTCGCCATTGTTTGGCAACCCAGTTGTTAGTGAGATGGATGCCATTGAGAAGCTAAACTCAATACCACCGATGACATCAGTCTCCCCTTTCAATTGTGTAGCTACCCAATCTGTCAGCTGCTGATAAAACCCTGCTTCACTTACTCTTTTACAAAATTCCAAACAGTGAACATCCTCAAAGCATTGCTTGATGAAAGGATAGGAGATGATTTGGTTGAAATACGATGGTTCATATCTAAGAATCCTCCCTCCTTTGTGTTGTCTCTTTCTTTCTGGTGAAGATTCAACATCCATGATGACACAAAATCCTAGCAGCAGGAAGTAAAAATAAATGTGAGGTGAGAATGAAAATGAAGTGATGTGTGAGAGATTTTGACAAAATGATGGGAGGGATTTTATGAAAGATGAGATGGCTTTGAAAAATTGATGGAAATGAGTGAGGAAAATAGTGAACAAATGTGGTTGCTTGTAAGTGAGACCAAGAAGGTTTATGATGAGATTTTCCCAAAATAACTCTAGGAATGAGCTAGGGTTTTGTTTTTCTAGTGTTTAAACTTTTTTTAGAGGTGGATGAACTGGTCAAAATGACTCATCAAACATGTGTGCAAGTGTAGAATATCAATTTACATGTTTTTGATATGAAAGTTATGATGACCATTTCTACCCTAGCATTTCCCATGGAACTTTTGCTACAAACACAAGCTTGAGAAATTATTGACATGGAATGAAAATGGGAAACAAAATATAGAGGGAAATGATGTACTTACTTGTTCCTCAACCTTAGAAAGCAATTTGACCAAGCTTGAAAGAAAAAAATTTGAATTTTAGGAAAATTTGGGTGAGTTTCAGGTACTCTGTATTGCGCGTAGCGCAGTTCTGATACGCATAGCACCTAAGCGCAATGTAGTTCACCTATGCGTAGCACCTACCTTCAAAGCGCAGTGCAGTGTATCTACACGCATCACCTCCAATTTTTGGCCAATTTCTCCTATGGAAAGAAGTTTTTCTCTTTTTTGGGCAAGTGAGCTCGGTGATGAGGAGTGAATGAGTGTTACCACGAATAGTGTCCACTTGGATGTTGTTATTCCCACTAAGACTGGTAGCTATCTTAGAAACAAACAAGTAAAGTCTACTTTCGTTTTCCTTTATGAAAATAGATAGGAGTGGAACAAAGGAGACCAACCTTAGTCTTGCGCTTGATTTCCCCTCCTTCCTAATAGAGCTTTGTCGCTTCTTCTTTGTCTGCCCAGATTCAAAGAACACCTGTGGAATCACAGCAACATACTACTATCGAAGAACAAAGATCTATATTCATAAATAACACAGGACCAGATGTGTGTTAACCATACAAATGCATATATAAACAAGTATACAAGAATATGGAGGAAAACTTGAATAACTTTATTTAGATGAAAAGTAGCAAGAGGATTACAACCATATGTTCTGACCCAGCATCATCCTCCAGCAAGAAAGCCCTTCTTCAGCTCAAGTAAAGCTTGTATCACCCAACACTATGAATATACACCAGAAAACCAACAACACTTCTCTATAAGATACAAAATTCCAGCCTCTGGATCTCTGTGATGAGGGATCCATATATAGATGATTGTAGGGAGGTGATTCATCTTCTGGGCTCTTGATTAGTGTCCTCTCTCTGATAGTTCCTGATTCCACTTGAAGAATGATGATCTCTTACTCATCCCTGGTCGAAAATAGAGAGGCAAGTGTCAGAGGGGAAGCTTCTGGAAGATTCCATGATCTTCCACCTCACAATTTGTCCATGCCATTTATCCATTCCCGACCATCGCACCCTATAGAGGAGCCATTCAGTATGCATCACACCCTATACACTCGGAAGGTGATATGCATCGCACCCTCTACATTGGGTTTTTAGTATGGTCTAGTTTTGACCATTTATGAGCAGTTTTTAGTGGATAACTTCTGGGAGATGATGTAATCAGCTGAACTTGTTCCTTTAGGAAGTGAAGCAACACTTTTAGGGACTTAGGAGCCCTCAGTTTATGGACATTTATGTTTGGGGTTGAAGTGCCAAAAAATGTCTATAATAATGAGACATGAATGAAAAGGTTTTGAGTCTTTTTGAGTTTATATGGGGATAATTTCTTCACTTTTTCAGAAAGAGAAAAGAAACCAACCCTCCTTTGTGAACTGATTTCACTTTTTTCAAGACAAATTTTACCCTTACCATTGCAAATGTGCTTTTTTATCTCCTGAGTGCTGGAGCTTCCTTCTTTTGAAACCTTTGAAGTCATGAAAATATGAAAAGTGTGTGAATAAATCATGATCAATTCTTCAACTATTCCTTTGTCATGTTTGACTTATTTCTGGTCCTTTTTATGGAAATGGTGGACCTTGGGGACCTAATGGATGACCTAAGACCTAATGGAATGATGATGATGACTTGACCCATTTTCATGGTGTATGATAAGCAACCAGCATGAGTGGAATTTCAAACAATGACTCCATCTTGGACTGACCATACAATGACCAAATTTGATGTGTAAACCTAGTAACAGAAAAATTTGATGATGAAAACCTGAAAAGATCATGGTAAAAGCATTTTTTGATCCAGGTGATAGGCTAACAAGACTGACACTAACATTGGCTCCAACTGGGGATGGCAGCTCTTTGGAGGTGTCAAGAAAACCGTAGATCAAGTAGCCTTATTCATTGGTCAATGGAGTTAACATGCATGAAAACTGTTTTTTTTTTTACTTAAGACTGACTGACATTTTGACATGACAAAAGAACTATATAAAAAAAATGAAAACAGTACTAACTCAAAGAGCCTTAGGGCCTTCACTTCGGGCTTCAAACTCTAATGATAGCTATCTAGAATGCTAGAATTAAAATACACACCGGTATGTACAATGATGATGACTTTTCTGGATTTTAGACATAGTAGTGCTTGAGAAGCCTACCATTGGTCACCCCTCCTGAATAATCTTTTCCATCCATATCTTCCAACAAGAAAGCATTCTCTCCTTTGAAAGCAGAAATTTTTTAGGGCCCCTTCCACAAGTTCTCAAACTTACCATGTTTGCCTTTGTCTTCATTTCTAGCATCCCAGCAAAGGACTACATCTCCCAAATTGAAATTGTCTTCCTTGGTTTTGCGATCATAAATCTTTTTGATTTTCTCTTGGAGTTTGGATGTGTTTTGAGAAACTTCTTCTCTTGTGTACTGTAAATGAATAATCTGGTTTATTCTCCTTTGTATGTCATTAGTTTCACTATCCAATTCTTGTAGGATTTTCATTACTGGGACAACAAGAGATGAAGGAAATATTGTGTCAACTCCATATACCAGTTGGAAAGGAGACATACCTATTGACTTTTTGGTGCTAACCCTATCCGCCCAGAACGAATTGCTGAGTTTTTTATGCCAATTCTTCTTGTTCACCTCCAAGACCTTTTTGATGATGTTAACCAAAGTTTTGTTGGAAGATTCAGCCAACTCGTTCCCCTGTGGATGATAAGTAGTAGAATATCCTGGCACAATATGATATTTGGCACATAAATCCACCATTCTTTTTTATTTAAAAGTAGCGGCATTGTTTGTTATTATTTTCTGTGGGTAGCCAAATATAGACAAGATATTAGACTCTAGAAATTGAATGATGATAGAATCAGTGGCTTGCCTGGTTGGGATAGCTTCAATTCACTTTGTAAAGTAGTCAGTGGTTGTTAATATCCATTTGTGTTGTGCTGAAGATGAAGGATGGATTTTGCCAATGAAATCAAGACCCCACTACTTGAAAGGAGCTGAAATCAAAATAGCTTGTAGTGGTAATGGCAGAAGTTTCCTCTTTCCTTGAAAAATTTGACATTCATGGTAGCTCATGATTGTTTTGTATGTATCAAAAAAGAGGTTGGGCCAATAGAAACCAACTCTTAAGATGTTGTTTGTTGTAGTTTTCCAAAAATGATGATTGCCACAATCTCCCCTATGAAAATCTTTCATTATATATTTAGCTTCATTTTCTATTAAACAATTCAGCAGCACACCTCCAGGATCTTTCCAAAATAAAACACCATCCAGAATACAATATTTTGAAGCTTTGAGTTTCAATGATCTAACTTTACCTTTGGGAAATTCCGGAGGAGGACTCAAGTGCTGCAAAACATAGACAATGTTGGAGTACCAAGGTGAAGACATGAACATATTAGACACTTGCAATAAAGGGTCCTTTTCTTCTGATTCTTCTGATAGTGCAACCATCAATTTAATATCCAGTGCATGTAGATTTGATTACACCATAATCTTGACTAACCCTTGTCCTTTGATGAGATTTGTAGGTTTGATCTCCAAGTCATATTCTAGCATTGCTGCAATCCATTTTCCTCTTCTTCCTTCTGGATCTGTTTGTACAAGAATTTCCTTTACCGCTGCAGTAGGGACATAAGCAATAGTATGTGAATGTAGAAGATAAACTCGGAAAAATTTGAGGGATTTCCCTAATGCCAATGTCTTTTTCTCAATAATATTATATCTCAATGTTGCGTCTCTTATAGTGAGATTGAAGAATGTTATAGGCTGCTCATTTTTCTGATCTTTTTTCTACATTAAGACTGCTGCTAATGTGCACTTAGAAGCAAAAGAAAAAATGATGAAATCTGAGCTATAATCTGGTCTAATCAAAATAGGAGCAATAGATAATGCAAACTTTACAGCATGAAATGATTTCTTGGCCTCCAAAGACCACTTTACCTCATTGTCCGTCTTCAACATATTTGTCATTTCATTCAAGTGCTCAACTAGATTAGGAATAAATCTCCTCAAAAAATTAATTTTCCCATTGAACGATTGAATCTCTTTCTTGTTCCTAGGGAAATCTAATTGTTGAATAGGCTCCACTCTGCCAGGATCAATGCAGATGCCATCTTTAGAGATGATGTGTCCTAGTAGCTTACCTTCTTCCATGGCGAACAAGCTCTTCTTTGGGTTAAGTGAGATGCCAAATTTTCTACATTTCTGAAAAACAATCCTCAAGTGATGTAAGTGATCTTCATCATATTTTGAAAATATAGTTAGATCATCAAGATAGATAACCAGAAATATGTCCTTTTCATTTACAAATGCTATGTCCATAGCCCGCTGAAAGGTAGCTCCTGCATTCTTCAACCCAAAAAGCATCTTGGCATACATGAATGTACCCCATGGCATTGTGAAGGTTGTCTTGAGCTGATCGTCTTTGTGTACCAGAATTTGATTGTACCCAAAGTATCCATCAAGCAGTGACATCATAGAGGATCCAACCACCTTCTGAAGTATGTGATCCATCTTAGGCAGGGGATACTTGTCTTTTAGGACACCTTATTGAGATTTCTGAAATCAATACATAGACGAATTTCCCCGGTCTTTTTCCTCATAGGTACTAGATTAGACATCCATTCATAAAATCGAATGGGAACAATTATTCCTGTAACAACCCATCTAATTGACCCATTAATAAAAATGTTAAACTTTAGAATATATGAAGATATCTATATATGTACATTAAACTTTATAATATATAGTTAGACTTTACAATTATAAAGTAAAAGATATATATATATCATTAAATAATTATAACATATTTTGAAATGTTATAAGTGTATATATAACATTAAATATTATAACATATATTTAATAAAGTGATCATTTAAAAATATTTATAAACTATAATAATCAGCATAAAGACTGGGTATCGATCATATATAATATCTAAAACTCATAAAGACTACCTACCTACTGGAAATTAATGACAGGAAATATCGCAGAGGCTTCAATGCTGAGAGGCGGTGGCTGCAAGTGGGAGGGCGGCCACCGCCAGGGGAGGGGGGATATATAGCAGAAGGCTGACCCGGGAGCAAGAAGGCAGAGAGAAGGAAAGACTCATTAGCAGGAAACCCGGAGAAGAGATTTTACAGCAGAAGAGCCTTGAGTGATCTGAGTTCTGGGCACGGAGGGACAGAGAGCCTCTGTGGAGAGCTTCTCTGGATCGGGCAACCAGGTTGCTCTGTCAGGTTGGGTGGTATTGGCCATCTCGAAATTGAATCAAAGGAGTACCAGTTCAGCAGCGGAATCGGAAGTCAACGAGCAGTTCAGGTACGTGCAGTTTTCAATTTTATGCATTACTGTCTTTAAATTTCCTGGTTATCTCTCTGGTTGCTGTAATTAGGAATTAGGTTACTACACATGGTATCGGAGCCCTGTTCAAACCTTCGGACTTCCCAACCCTACGCTCCTATACGCTATGATTAACTGAAACGATTAGAGAATTTTAAGCGTGATTCGATTTGGGCAGAGTTGTTGTGTTTGTTCTGTAATTTCCGAGGCCACGCCCACCATAACAACAAATAACAGCAGTTTGAATAGAGAATCCATCTGTCTATTGCAGGAACTATGCATCGAGAACTTAAAATAAGCATATGCAATTAGAAGTAGAGGGGGATTATATGGAGCCGGCGGGTAAATAGGATAAAATGTGATATCGCAGGTAAGATGCCATGGAGATACTGGTGGGACTGCCCAACATTCAAGAATGGCATTTTATCCTTATTATCCACAGAACTTGGTTTATTGATGAATCATTTTCCGGGAGTAGTTTCTTGATGAAGCATATTCCGGAAAGGGAATGTCGCTGGTGGGTTGTTTTTTGAAGATTCCTCTCGTCTGTCATCCCGTGATGTCCCATCGAAGCAGGGAAGGCCATGATACACGCTTCCTTTGTGAGGGCTGATTTATGCCATTAGATGATGTGGTCGTCGAATTATACTAGAAAAATGACGCAGGCCAACCCCGTTCCTTGCAACCGAATGTAGACAGAACCTTGCGCGAGAAATTGTCCGGCTCATAGCCATCGAGAAACCCGCACTTTGTCTGCCGTCCTCGGAAGTTGCCTCGCGACCATCCTATCCCTCCAGGAACTTTCAAGAATGAAGGTTCTCAAACCTTCTAATGCGGGTCCATACGAGATTGTTCTGGCGACTTTCTTTTGAAACGTTACGGACTCGTATGTTACTGTAGGTTCCTTCTAACTTTGAAAAGTTATTAATAAATACCTGGCGATATAGCATTCAATGAACTATCGATCACTCGAAACAATGTGATTTTTAAAAAAATAGGAAATCCCACTATCACATTCAGGTGCGAGAGGTCCTGAGTTCATTCTCGGAATGCCCCGCTAATTTCATTTTAACGTTTGATTCTCGCTTAGGCTGCGGGAAGTCCCGAGTTCAACTCTGGGAATGCACCGTTAATCTGCCGACCTTTAAATTTTGTCGAGGCATCGTCCTGAATTCCATTCTCGGAATGCCCCGTAATATGGTAATGTTTGCTATTTTGTTTCTTCAATTTTTTTTTTTTCCTTCAAAAAAAAAAAAAAACTATTGTTTTATGTTTCTGTGCCGTTTCTTACCGCTAATGCTTTGCACGCAATTGCGAAGGCCACATGATATGCAAATAAGCTGATCAAAGATTGAGAAGCGTCTGTTGAAAAAATACAGACCGCCTAAAAACAAAGATAATGCCTGTAAATTATATTTAGCTATCCTAAATGCTTGTAAAATTTTGAGATTTTTTTATTGTGTCAACAACCACCAAATTTGATATGTCATTTAGACTTCTAAATGCTTATAAAACTTTTTAGAATTTTTTTTACGATGTAACTACAATGCAAGTGAAGAAAAATAGGTTTAATATTGAAAATACCAGCAACAAACATAAACATATTAGTAATATATGTTGGCTTCAGAAGTTTGGCGGTGTGAAACTTGATGATATTGTCATCTCAGCAGCCAAACAATTTTAAATTTTACCAAAACCAAACAAGCAAAAGCTTAAAACATTTCACCTTACTTCCACACAATCTCACTTTAACTTTTGTGATCGGGTAGTTCATCACACATGACATTTATGTACAAAAAAAAAACCTAACAATGGCAATGAACAAAGTTGAAGGGATATGACAGACAATATCATAGCCAAATTCTGAAGAAAAACGCAATAACATAATACTAGTGCCATAGTCACAAAGTAATTGAAAACATATATAAAGCACCCAAATCATGGAAAAAAAAAAATATTATACTGCACAAATGTGCACATATATACAATACCGAAGCATACATATAAGAAAAAAAAAACACAAGAAATCAAAATCCGAAATAATCGCATAGAGAGGATAAAGAAGGAAATAGGGTTGTTCATTGGGCTGCCGTCATGTAGTTGAGACGGTGTCACCACATTAATGACCAAGGTTCAAATCTCAGCAGCCAAACAACATTGGATTATAAGTTTGGCTGAGTATGACAGGACTCAATATGCAGCATTAATTCAAAAAAAAAAAAAAATATGGGAAAGGTAATACCCTGAATGACAAGTATGTTCCTCCTACAGAATCACTGATGGAGGCCTGATTTTGACAGTGGTCTGATTGTTTACGAATTGTCTGTGGTTTACGAATTGTCTAGTATGTTGTTTTACAATGACACTTTTAAGAATTTAATCTTATTTTAATAATGTTGATTTTTATTTTTATTTTAATTATAGTAAAATACGGTTAATGGCTTATTTATGTTATTTTTATTTTTTTATCTCCCCATTTTTATCGGAGTTGTCTATAAATATGAGATGCATCATTACGTCAACAAGGCTAAATACATAATCAATCCCCACATGAGATGAATGTGTTATTATTTATGTAATCTGGGCCATTTGCCAATCACACTGTAAGGCTTCTCTGCCCTTTCTCACATAATATAAGATTTTCCGTATGTTTATCACATAATGTAAAAGCAGTATAGGATTTATGCTGGTAAAGTAAAAGCCATATATTTTACCAAAGCGAAACAAGTCTGGAAACTGAGCAACAAATGCACCTCCATATCAAAATAACTATTAAAATCAGTGTTGCACTTATCCCCGATATATTCAAATGATTGCTATAATGTCACCAAATGGAACCCAACCTCGGGAATATATATCATGCTAATCTTCTTTTATGGACTTAGCCATATCCAGGTAATATATTCGGGATATAGTATATGACCCCTTAAAGGTAATAGTCAGATTGGGGTATGACAGATATGTTACCGATGTACGTTATAAACGGGACATCTAACATTTTCATTTTATACATGTTATTAGGTAAATAAAACTTTAGGTGTCTTACCGTAGGAGCTAAACAAACATACTCTTCTGCATTATTCATTTTAGGATAGAATACCCTGCATAGGACAAGGAGGTCGCGAGACCATCCTCCTTGACCTCGGTACCAGTAAGATCCGCCTAGCGGGTAAAAATAGCAAAACTATACCCGTTTCTAAATGTATTATCGCAAAAGAAAGTTACGTATTAAAATTCGATCGTCTACCTCATAACTTTGATAAAATATTATTGTGTGTTCAGGTACCATTGCAAATGGTGAAGACATACGAGCGACGACGACGTGATAAGGCGGCATCACCACCCGTAATGCCGCCGCCGTCATCATCATCATCCCCTGCATCACCACCGAGACCTTCATCAACATCAACCGCCCCAGCACCAGAGTTGACTGTAATAATGAACTCCTTGGAAGCCTTATTAGCAACATTAAAAGAAACCACTAAGGCTAAGACCAAGGAGGAATCTCCTCATTTGGCGACCAGATCAGCGGAACCGAAGAATTTCGAGCCCAGAAGGTCGACAGAGGACATCTCTCGGGAGCTTCAAAAAATCAGACTCCCGAAATTCTCAGGAGGTCGAGCAGGTGAACGCGCTGAAGAGTGGTTGGAGGGAATGAACAGATGTTTTGGGTTAAAAGAATATTCGTCTTCGGCAAAGACAAAAATTGCCGTGTTTCAACTCAGGGAAAGTGCCTTGATTTGGTGGGGAAATCTGGAGAAACAGCTGCACCTTACATCGATAGTATTCCTTGGGAACTGTTTGAGGAAAGGTTTCGCGCAAAGTATTTACCTCTGTACTTTCAGCAACAGCAAGCAAGAGCCTTTCATACGTTAGTACAGGGAAGTAAAACGGTGGAAGAGTACGAGATAAGGTTCATGGAACTAGTAAAGTACATTCATTACCTAGACTCAGATGAACGCCAGGCTGAGCGATTCATTTTTGGGTTAAACCCTCGCATCCGAGCCTTGGTAAGCATGTGGAAACCATCATCCATAGCCGAGGCGGTTGAATGTGGCCGATATGCAGAAGAGCACCTTGGGATCAAAAGGGATATGGGGCCAGTCGGGCCTGTCCAACCAAGATTTCCAGGAAAGACTCCCCGGAACTTCTTCCGGGGGGGTAGCTCGAGGCCACCGTATGGTAACAGGTTTGCCCCGAGAAATATAGGGGCAGGAGCTCCCATGGCAGTAAACACTATAGCCGCGGGATCATCAAACACCAGTCCCTGGGCATCTCAAAGGACCGCGAGCGGAGGGAGGAGTTCGAGAGGAACCAATGCGAGAGGACGAAGCTCGTTCTCTAGAAGCTCTCGTCCTGACTCGAGAGGATCAGCGCCAGTTAATTGTTGGGGATGTGGGGGACCGCACTTTCAACAGGACTGTCCCGGAGCTTCATCCAATATATTGCATAGGGCTAGGAAGGAACCAAATTCAGACAACCGTGGTACCCATAGAATTCATGCAGTGGTCGACCGTGACCAAGCAGCACATCAATCCACGGTAGTGGAATCTTCAGGTACTATCAATGGTATAAAACTCAAAATCTTATTTGATACTGGTGCCACAAATAGTTTCATTTCTTCATATGCATTAAACAAATGTGGGCTGGCAGCTCGTAGACAAAATGATTTCCATCAAGTGGAAATGGCCTCAGGAGAACTCCAAACCGTAGACTTGAGTGTAGATCAATGCGGAATTGATCTAGGGGTCTGTTTGACTAAACTGAAGGTTTATGTCACAGCATTTGGGACATATGATCTTATCATAGGTATGGATTGGCTAGAAGCTCACCAAGCTTGGGTAGACTGTTATGGGAAAAGGATTCTAGGCATAAATGATGAAGGAGAAGCCATCCAAATTCAGGGGATCAAGAGGGAAGTCTCTTTACGCTACATTTCAGTAATGCAGATGAAGCGTTGCTTAAGGAAAGGTTGCCAGGCTTATGTAATTCAAGAGGTAAGCCAGGAAAAAGGGCCATCCCTAGGACAATATCCGGTGTTGGCCGAATTTCCAGATGTATTTCCAAAAGAACTACCGGGATTGCCTCCGGTAAGAGAGTTGGACCTTACTATCAAGTTAAAACCAGGTACCCAGCCAATCTCTAAAGCCCCTTATAGAATGACGGTGCCAGAACTTCGGGAACTGCAGATC
>APFE031350151.1:345025-370195 GCA_000404065.3 Pinus taeda
TTTTAACTGATGGGCCAGCATGGCCCTGTCTGCAAGTGTGGCATACACCATTTCCCCTGTCTGTTTGTGCAGTTCTATATGATCCATGGGGTGTATGTCCTTGGAGAGGACCTCTAGACTTGTTTTGGTGTAGTCTGCAGATGATCTAGGCTTTGGAACTTTAGGCTTAAGATGAGTAAAAATCATCTTATCCTCCTTGATACCATATGTTGCCATCAATCTCTGCTGCTTGGAGGGTGTTGTTTTTAAGAATTGATCATATAGTTGAACTCTTAAGAGTTCATTTTGAGCCTTGATTTCCATAAATGACCCTTTGACTCCAGCTGGTTGCTTGCCTTGCTGCCTGGAAGAGGACACCTCTGTACTTTGCTGCATGGCTTGTTCCTGCTGAAATGAACTAGTGGCAGTCTGCTGGCTGGATTCTCTTTCTCTGCTTTGGCTTTCTGCTCTTTCTTCACTGATGTTTTCTTCCTCGGTCTGAGGGTCAATTCTTGGCCTCTTGGCCTCCGGCTGCTATGTTGACCCACTTGGAGGTGTGACCTCCTCTCTATCTCGTTTTCTGCCTCTCTCTTCATTGAGAGGCATTTGCAAACCTGGAATTTGGGGTGCTTCAGCTTGCTGTAAAGGGGCTTGCCCTTGACTTTGTTCTTTTGAAGTGCTGGGTTGCCCTGCCTCTGTCTCCTGCTGTGCATCCATCACCTCTTTGCCTTTTGCTATGGTTGTTGTTGTTGATGCCTGCTGGGTGGTCTGTGTAGTTGCAGCAGTGGATGTGCCTTCTCCGACTTGCACTGGTTGCTTGAATATGACCTGCTGACAAGAATCCAAGTCAAGAGTTTTCTCTAAATCTTTCACATTCTGCTCCATTGTCTCCTCCTGAGTAAATTCCTCTACTAATGTACCAGGCACGCATTCATCTTGGTTGGAAAAGTGTTCAATTTGTGGATATGGACAATGTTTATAGGCTAGCAGCCTATACTTGACTCTTTTAGCACTGATAAAGCCTTCAGAGTCATAAGGGACCTACCAGAAGCTCCTTTTAAGTTTAAGTTGTTGCCCCAATATTTGATCAGCTTCTTGCCAACCATCTTTCTTGTTCATGATGAAGGGGCCTGGGTGGTCTCTGGATTTGAGATTGGCTTTCTTCTTGGCCCTATGGAAGTGTGTAAGGTCAGAATTGATGAGTTGCCTATAATATTCCAAGGCAAACAACCTCATAGGCACATACCTTGGGAGCCTGTAGGGACAGAGCTCACAACCATAGATCCTGATGACTGTGTGATTTTGGTATAAATACCAATCACCTATTTTGTAATTCCTGGACAACTGTAAGATTTTCTACATATCTTTTGACAATCTGGCAGGAGGAGTCCTTTTCAGGAGGCATGTGACTGGATAGGCAAATTGGTCAATGAATTCACGGTAGGAGTAGGGAGAGTTCTGGACTTGATGGAAAACTGAAGACCAGAAGATGACAGACCTCCTCTCACCCTGTGAATCCAGCTTCTTGATGGGGCACTGGAAGCAATCTGTCTAATAGTACATGAAGAGGTGATAGATGTATGATGAATATTTAAATATTGCTTCCCTATTCAGCCTCAGCAGTTGGTCATGTATCTTGTTGGAAATAAACTTGGCATAATTGTATTTTATAGCAGGGGGCTTCCCCAGGCTATATGCAGATAACAAGACCAACACAGTTTCATCAACATGTTCATTTGTGGAGAACCCCAGCACAAAGGATATCATGTCCACAAGCAGCTTGCCTACCTCATTGAAATTTGCATATGGGAAAGGAGGTGGCCCAGAAGGTTGGGAGTCTGCTCTCATGAAAGTTTTGGCAACTGCAGCAATCTCAATGCTAGAGAGCTTGGAGCCCTCATCCAGCAAGTACTTTATGGAAAAAGGGTAGAGCAGCTGGGTTTGCTTGTAATTTAGCATCTGATTGATGGAATCAGGAGTAATGTAAAAGAGTATGCTCCCAGATGGAGACTTAACAGCTCTGAGGTTTTGGTCATAATATTCTGCACAGAGGTGAATGACTTCAGGGAAGACATTTACAGAAGGCAAGAAATAGATAGGCAGATTTGACTCCCAGATGCCATACATGTCACTGTTGTCCAAGTGACTGTTCCTCGACTGGCAGAAGGTCTGCAGGTGGTTCCTCTCTGCCACAAAATCTGCAATGAGGAAATCATTGTCCACAAGGGGCATAGCTTCAACCTCCTTACTGGGTGGATTAATAGGAGCAACATCTAGAGTAGATGGAGTGGCCATGTTTGAAATTTACTGGATAATTACTTGAGCTTAGAATTAGTGCAAAGGCTGAGGACTGCCCACTGAATTGTGTTTGAAAGTGAGCAGTTCTGAGAGTATCAGGAGACTTTTTACAGGGTTGATGAACTGTGGGGCACTCTGTTGGAAGAAACCAGAGTGTTTTGAGCTAAGTAGCTGGTTTTTGCAAAGGGAATTCTGATAAAAGGGATCAGTGTGCAGTTATATGGGCTTTAGCCGGTAGCTCGGCTTCTAAAATTACTTTTTAATGGTGAATTTCGCAGAAGGGCACGGGTTTTGCAGAGCTTCGTGGTGTAGGGACTTTACCAAGTTTTTTGGGTAGTTTTAGCAGATAATTCGACTGTGAGGAGCTTTGCAGATATTTTTTACAGGAAATTAGGAGAAAAATGGCACAAACATGGGTGAAATAGGTCGACTGTGGCAAATACCTGGATTTTTCAGTGCCGGAGGTGTCAAGCTGGAACCATGGCAGGCAATTTGAGTCGACTTTGAGGGCGGCAGCAGCTTGGGTGAGTAAATTCTCGAATTAGGCAGCAAACGACGTATTCCACATGCACGACGCTCCCAAAACGACAAGTGAAAATGACACAAAACGGTCATTTCGCGACATTTTATGCAAATTTGGCCTTTTAGCGCTTTTTTGGCGATGACATCAACATGACGTCATCGATGGGTCTGGGTACGGCAGGGTGATGTGGTGGCTGACGTGGGTGGCCACGTGGCGGTGACACGGTGGCAGGGCATGCGGGCGGATGGACAACATGGAGGCAACGTGGAGCAGCGGTGGCGGACGAGGGTGCTGACATCATGCTGACGTGGGTATGATGTCAGCGGGAGGGGGCAGGCGGTAAGCAGTTTCCCCGGAGCACCCTTGGGCAGTGAGTGGTAAGAGGGGGGGGGCGGGGGCTCCGAACAACCTGGGCGGTTGACGCGTGGCGGGGGTATGGCGGTGAAACCGCCAATACCCCGGACGCTAAACCTCCGCCCGTTCCCAGGTGAGATCGACCGCCCACCATTAGATCTGTGGGTCCGACGATCGAACGGTTGGCGGCGGAGGTGACATGACCATGGTTTATGGCTACGGGGACCCGCCGATTAAAATAATCAATTAAATAAATCGTGTGCGTGGTGGGTTTTTAACTTAGGTTTAGTCGGTAAATGTTTGCGCCCGTTTATAAATGTTTAATTTAAAAAACATCATAAACCAAAACTTTTAGCACATAAAGGGGTAAGAGGGGTTAACAAGGGCGGGGGCTATGGATTTTTTATTTTTAACCAAAGTTTTTAATAAAAAAACCCATAGTTTAGGGTGGTAGAGGGTTAATATTAGCCCTTGATGGGTTAATATTCCCCAAGACATGACCATATAGCTATATTGCTAGGGGGAGGGTATTTACATAGATTTTTTGGGATTTTCATATAGATCTTTGTAGACTTTAGGGAAGGGGAATGCTTAGGGAGCTAAATAATACATTAGTTGTTAATATGACTTTGTGAGAGGAATGTGTAGGGGCAAATGCTAAGCTTTAAGAAGTAAAACTTAGGGATAGAAGGTGAGTGGATTTGAGAGTAAAGATTTTATACACAAGAAATGTGGCTTTCTTTCCTTAAGTGAACTTCCCAGCTTAACCTGGTACTTTGTCATGGAATGAAGTGAAACAGGATACTTGAGCAGATCCCAAGGTCCTTGGGGGATGTTAATAAAGGGTGTTTGGGGAAAAGGGGGAAATTAGGCATGCTTCCATTGTTATGTCATCAAACCTATGCCATGTTGTCAATACCCTGAATGGGATGAGTCTTTCTCTTGATAAGCCAATTGGTGATGGCTCCTTCACTTCTGAAACCTTACACTAATTACCCAACCTAGCAATCCTAACATTTTTTCTTCAATTGAATTGGGTGCACTTGAACTAGCAGACCCTGATTGTTCTCTTTTTCTTTTGACTGCCCTCCTATCTAAATCTGCCCTTATTTCTTCCAAGGACCCAGATTAAGCAGTTGGGCTCCTTCATTTCTCTACCTAGCTAGTCATCTGCCAAGCTTGAGCTGTTTGGACAGGAAACATTCTCTATTCTGCAACAAGCAATTTAAACATGGCATGGTCCAGTTTAGACTATTGGGCCATCCATCAAGTATGATTAGCAACAGTATTTGTAGAGTATGATACTGCCCAAAAGATAGTAGTGGCATTTTGACTGGCCACTTTCCTGGTCTTTAGTTTGGGGTTCATTTTCACTTTTCTTTTGACCATTTGATTTTCTTACCTTTTGATTGTTCTTTTAAAGGCATACCCTTTTTTCATTTTTTAATTTTCCTAGTATGTACACAAAATATGGAACCTTTGCAGCCTGCAATGATGAACATATTTAGCCCTTCCACTGTCAATCATGAAAGATGAAACCTATTGGTATAGGAACCTAACAACTTCCATGGATGTTTCCCCTTATTAGGGTTTTTCTATGTAATCCATGTCTTTCCCTTCTTTTATCTTGCATTTCTATTTATTGTTTTTCTAATTATGTCATAAGATATTAGATTGTGTATATCTTTATCATATGTCCATGCATATTTGCGAAAATTAACACTCAATGGGTATAACAAACATTTTATGTAGTTGCCGATTTGGTGAGTGATCCTACCTATCGATGTAGCACAAAATTATAGTTTTTGGACCTTCCACAAGCTCTTACTACCACAAATCCTCTATTTCTTAATCATTTTTATATGGCTCTTGGATCAAACCCCATACATATGTAAAGGATGAAGGTAACACCTTTTGAGAGGTAGCAATGAAATAGAATTATGATTCCCACATTGAGAAAAACACATGGGAATTGGTTCTTCCTCCACCCAATAGGAAAATTGTTCAATGTAAGATTTGTTCATGGTAAAATTTGAGTTGAGGAAGATGAACCCTATTTGTTGAATGTAAGTATCCTTCATGAAAATGCTTATTTTCTTCATGAAGTGCACTCTTTTCAGGTTCCTCTTCTTAAATTTGAATGTTCTCCTTACATGAATGGATATTTATTATCTCTTGAATAAATCCACTCTTTTAAAGCTCATTTTCTTCAATTCAAATTTTCTTCTTAACGACTAAATTATGTCTAATGAAGAGCCCCCTCTCCACCCATTTATTGACTCCATGAAAATAAGATTTGTTGAATTCAGGAGGTAATTACATGAATGTAAGTATTAATTAAGTTATTTATCTAAACACTTTAGAGGACATAAAAGTTGCAATAATATACTCTCATTGAATGTAAGGGATTATTAATTTAAGTTATAATTTTATCCATAATAATGCAAATTTCATCACAATATTATAACTTAAAGCACATATAAAACAACATAGTCGAGCATAAATAAAGAGCATCACCAAAACTAGGATAATAATGAAGTTCAGCCCCCCCAATGGGCTACGTTTCTAGATTCACCTTCGAAGGTTGAATCACTTTAATTGTCTTTCTTCAACGAGGAATGTTTGTGATTCTCTAATAAAAAGGGTGGCTAAACCTAGAGTTGTATTCTATTACCAAAGAGTCTCCAAGACTTGTGCATAGAAAATAAATCCTCTGAAAGACCTCTTGAGATTTTTATTATAAGGGTGTCTCACATTTTTCTATTTTATATATTTTAAGGCATTAAATTGGAAATGTCCCCTTGTTGTAAAGGAAGAGTTGAGTGCCAGGCAGCCATTAGAACATGGAAAAGAGCGTAATGGTGGTTGCTTTCACTGGCCTCTCCGATTTACTACTTTGAGGTTTGTCTTCCTCCTCAAATATGTGTATATTCTTCCCCTTGTTTTCTCATTGGACAAAAATGGGGTGGTATATGATTATCTTATTTTGTATCTATTTACATAACTTATCTACATGATTTATATACATTTTTATGTTGGGTTGCTTTGTTTGGTTTATTTTAGATTTTAATAGGATTTTTATGTTAGTTTAATAGGTTTTGGGGAAGTTGAGGAAGAAAGTTTTTTCTTGAGAAACTATTCATCTACACTATTCCTTTGATGACCACGAGTAGGCACCACTTGGTGCATGGCTAATAACAATGTTGATAAAAACATGTTGCACGTGGCACTAGATTACGCTTATGGCTTCAAAGGCATAGATTGCACTCCAATACAATAGGGTGGAGTGTATTTTGACCCTATCAATGCTTCCTATGCCTTCAACAATTATTAAGTTAAGAATGGGTTGTTGCTAGGCACTTATAATTTTGGTTGAAGTGCAACCCTGACTACCCTTAATCCATGTGAGTTTTAAATATATTCTAGTATCTTACCATTAAGGATATGTTTATTACTGTAACATTTTTAAATATGTTTAAGTATCTTACTATTAAGGATATGTTTATTACTGTAAAAATGTGTTTGTTATTTGTTATTAGTAATTTAGTATTGCAAGGAACTCTCTTTTGTGAGTAGTAGGAGCAATCATCTAGTTAAAATTCACCCTATCTCACTAATAAGTTAATTTTAGAGAGTTATTAAACTTTGGTTTAGAGGGTTATTAAGCCTGAAGCTTTGTGAGGCAATTCTAAAATCAGTGCGAAGGAGTGAGTTAGGTGCCATTAGTTTAATACGCAATCCCTCATTATTTGTGCACCCCAACTGGGTAGTTCCTATTTCCACTTTTATAGCATTATAAATGCTATCTGACATGCGAGGAGAATAGCCATCGCCTGCCTGCCGAGTGACAGCACGTGGAGAGAGAAGGCGAGCATAGAACGAGTGACACCACGTGGAGAAAAAGCGAGCGTGGAGAGGGCAGGCGATGGCTTATCAGATAACATTTATAATGCTATAGAGGTGAAAACAATGACTGCCCCCAACTCCGGGTCCACCTAAAAGATCCAGTTCTCTGGGTTCAATCCTGCCAATCAGCGGTGCTTGTTCATCTTATCCGTCCCCACTCACCAGACCAACCAACGTGGTCGGGTCGTAATAATCAATGTCATACCTATGAATTTGTAGCTAGGCCTAGGAATCAGTCCGACATCAGTAGGCGGGGCAGGTCGGACATCCAATAAAATCAATAGAATTTGCTTTTACTTGAGCTAAAGCAGCGACCTATCCGTTGGACCAGCAATTGGACCGACTGATAATTGATGTAGAATAGGGATGTGAATCCTGTCTTTCGCCAATAACTAAAGATAAGGATGTTCCTGATTTTTTCTACCCACCTCAGAAAGTAGCTGAAGCAGTCCGACATCTGTAGCTAAAGTAGCTAAAGCAGTCAATCTAGTACCCATTCTACAAGCGGCTTAGAAAGTGCCTTCCTCTAATTAACCTTCCCATATGACCCACCATAAGATACTTGCTTTTACTTGAGCTGAGCACCGCGTTACTCGATAGTGACTCATGAAATGAATTGATCTACCTTTATAACAAGATTAATTATGAAATGGAAGAGATTTTCCACTAATCGAAAGACTTACGAAGAAACATACCTAATAGATACTGTTTTAACAAGGCAGCAGTCAGACCTAGCAGACCTCGTTTTTGGCCGGACAAATAAAGGACGTTCCTATTAACCAATCGATGCTTGTGTCGCCCACTCCTGAGTCCTAACTAAACATATTATTATTTCTCACTAATGTACCTGTGGCAATACCATATACCTCTCTATTAAAGGAAGTATCGTATATTAACCCATATATGCTTTGATCGCAGCGTTCTGGCATTCACCTATCCAAGGCTAACTCATTGATGAAATTACCGTTGCAGGCTTACCGCCCCCGAGAATCACTTAGGCCCAGATAGATCATTAGTTTCTAAATAATTTTTCGTTCCAGTATAACTTAATCGCAACGCTAACTAATCTGAAACTATTCACTCTCATTAATTTGATTTGAAATATAAAATATAAAATAAATTTTCATAAATTATTTTTATAACTAATTAATTTTATTTTTCTAAAGAAAATTTAGTTCAGTCAACATCAAAAAATACATCCTTCAAAGATAATATCATTAATAAACCAATTTATTTTATTGGCATAGCTCTTTTTATAATTAAAATACCAATCTATAAATAGAAAGAAAACAAAGATAATATCATTAATAAACTAATTTATTTTATTGACACAGCTCTTTTATAATTAAAACACCAATCTATAAATGGAAAGAAAACAAAGATAATATCATTAATAAACCAATTTATAAATGGAAAGAAAACAAAGATAATATCATTAATAAACCAATTTATTTTGTTGGGGAAGTAGTCCTCTGCTGCTTCCAGTTTTAGCGCAGTTGGAGCGGTCTTCTGCCGACTTTTTCAATATGATCAGCCCCATAGAAACAAGCTTAAATTCTTCCCGACTTCAGTCCTCCGTAGAGAAGAGTAAAGATGCTACAGATACCATCGAACTAGCAATGGCGGTCACCCAAATGCAATTTCGGTTTTTGTTTATCAATTCGGAGATTATCTATGCAGCCGCTTTTTCAGTCTCTCGTTCCTGATCACCCTTGAAATTCAGCATTTTGATCAACCTCTCCACCACATCTCTCATGGTTCCGATTACTCTCAAAGTTTCTTCCAAAAACCGATTATTCTTTACAAGCACGGGCAGTACTCGAGCACCCCTGAGCTGTCCATCCTGACTGCTGGATTGCAGCAACTCCACGATGTGTGACAAAAATCCCATCTCCAAACCGTCGAAAACAGTACCATCAAGGTACCATGAAGACAAAACACATAACTATGAAAACCAGATAACAGAGGTTGAAAAACAAGAATTATGAATATTTCACTCAAAGGCATTCATAGAAAGAAGATATATAATGTATATAAAGATGTTTAGACCATGAGAAAACAAAAAGAATGAAGTACAAACACCATGAACTCACTGGGCTAGAGTTCCTTGAAAATCGCTGCAACGTATATCTGTATTAGCTGCAAGAACATTACAATGCAAGCCTCTTTCACAAAAAGCTCAACCCTCTTCTCCTGAAGTGAAATAGTACTTATAGACTCTCCTAGACCACTTTCCCACCTTCAGGAGTCAAATTCCTTGGTGGAGGAACTGACTCCAAGATTCTTTCAACCAACAGGTGAGAGTGAGAAGGTGCAACTCAAACACCTCATGAAGAGTTTGATTAGGAGTTTGCTTCTTTTATGAGGCCTAATAAACATCAAAAACAACCTATGATATACATTTATTCATGCCTACATCACCTAGCCTCATAACTTGTGCCATTACATAGAGAATCTTGACTTTGACCAAGTTTGACTAGAAATTAGAAATTTTACACAGTGAAATTTTGCAAATAAAAACATAGAAAATGTAGAAGCGCAACGTTGATTTTGAGGTGCCTTCCGGGGGTCAAACCACAAATCTGAGAGAACGATCAACTAGCCCTTCAATTCCAGTTTCCATAACAGTGTGAATTTATGAATTTGGAGCATGGGAAGACCTTCAAAAATCCATTCTCCCAATGTCACTCTAGAAGCGCAACGCCTAACAAAAAATGGTCCAGAATCCTAGATTTTTGCCACTTGTTTGCTCTTTTCTGCCAAACTAAGCCACCTTTGAAAAATCTAGGAAAACGGGTTTTAGAGGATGCCAAGACCTTTCCAAAAATGTAGACCTTTCCTCAAATGGATGCCTGAGGAAAAAGCGCAACACCAATGCGGTGTGCTTCTGGAAAGGGCAAATTTCTGAATTTAGACCAAAATTTGCCAAAACACTCAAAATGCTCAGAATTGGCTCAAAATTGGAGGGAAGGTGTAAAAATGAGTTGTTTATAGCTTCATGGATGCTTCAGCAAGCATCTCCAAGTTTCCCTCATCCTTTTGATCATTTTTGGCCTCCTTGAGCTTGTTTTCAAGTTGTTTCACTTTGACATTGGCGATCATGTTTTGAGCCTGATAATGATGTGCCATGTGTCTGAGCATTTGATTATCTCTGTTTGCCTTCTCCAGGAGCTTCTCTAAGTGTTCATTCACCCTGTGAAGCCAATATTCTTTATCTTGATTTACCTCTAGGGCAATCCTTTCTTCTAGGTCATTCTCTTCATTAAGCAACATTTGTTTTTGTTCCTCTTGCAAAGCTTCCTTAAGACCTCTAGTTCTTGGTCCTTTCCTTTTCCCCTTTACCTCTAATGCTTCAGGCTTGCTTGATGTCATTTTCTCTTTACCTTTTCCAGTTTGTTGCATACCTTAGCTTTCTCCTTTTCTAAGATCAACTCTTTTGCTTTGAGTTGACTGTTTTCCTGTTCAAGGAATGTTATAACATACTTTGCGCTTCCCAAGTTTACCGTCAGCTCCTTGATTTGGTAGTCTTTGTCCCTAATAACCTATCTCATGCTTGTGGTTTGATCTTCTCACTCTGAATCAACTAGCTCAAACTCATGCTCCACTGTATCCTTATGTTTTGCTACCGATTCCTGCTTTGTCGATGAAGAAGGCTTGGCCCCTTTCTCTTTGTCAGAAGAAAACACAAGTCTCTGCCCTTTCTTATACACTTTGGTCACCTCTGGTTTGGGTAGCTGATTCTTCTCTGTTGGTTTTCTAGATGACCCCATCTCTGTTTGTTGCTTTGGTGCACTTGGGGACTAAGATGTTGCATTTTCCTCAAGCCATTTTAAAGTTGTTTTTGGAAAGGCTTCCCAAGCCATAGCCCTCTTTGCTAGTTGATGAAGAACAATGGTTTTGATGAGATTGTGATGAAACAAGCTTGGAGAGTGCTCTTTGTCCTTTAAGTGTATCTTCTCAGACATTTTTGAAATACTCCTGAATAGGTAATTGCACATGTTGAGTGGCTTTTGAGATGTGAAGTGCATCAAGAGGCGAATATGATAAGCATACAACCTAGAGAATCTACCTTCACAGGTAAAGAACCTCATCATGGTTTTCAGTAAAGGGGCATACTTCTCAAGAAAATATCTGAAAGCCATGAGGTGAGTATGTGTATCTCTGTATGGAGCCTTTAAGAAGGGCTTGTAGTTTTCAAGATCTAGATTCATTCCCTTGAACCAATATTCACCATTGTTTGGCAAACCAATTGCTAGTGAGATGGAGGCCATTGAGAAGCTAGACTCAATACCAGCGATGACAACAATCTCCCCTTTCTATTTTGTAGCTACCCAATCTGTCAGCTGGTGATAAAACCCTGTTTCACTTACTCTTTTACAAAATTCCAAACAGTGAACATCCTCAAAGCATTGCTTGATGAAAGGATAGGAGTTGATTTGGTTGCAATCTGATGGTTCATATATGAGAATCCTCCCTCCTTTGTGTTGTCTCTTTATTTCTGGTGAAGATTCAAGGTCCATGATGACACAAAATCCTAGCAGCAGGAAGTGAAAATAAATGTGAGGTGAGAATGAAAATGAAGTGATGTGTGAGAGATTTTGACAAAATGATGGAAGGGATTTTATGAAAGATGAGATGGCTTTGAAAAATGATGGAAATAAGTGAGGAAAATAATGAACAAATGTGGCTGCTTGTAAGTGAGACCAAGAAGGTTTATGATGAGATTTTCCCAAAATAACTCTAGGAATGAGCTAAGGTTTTGTTTTTTTAGTGTTTAAACTTTGTTTACAGGTGGATGAACTGGTCAAAATGACTCATCAAACATGTGTGCAGGTGTAGAATATCAATTTACATGTTTTGGAGATGAAAAGTGATGATGATCATTTCTACCCTAGCATTTTCCATGGAACTTTTGCTACAAACCCTAGCTTGGAAATTATTGACATGGAATGAAAATGGGAAAGAAAATATAGAGGAAAATGATGTACTTACTTGTTCCTCAGCCTTAGAAAGCAATTTGACTGAGCTTGAAAGGAAAAATTTTGAATTTTGGGAAAATTTGGGTGAGTTTCGGGTACTTTGTCCTACGCACATCTCAATTCACCTACGCACAACGTCTGCCTTCAAAGCGCAACGCAGTGTATCTACGCACAGCACCTCCAATTTTTGGCCAATTTCTCCTAGGGAAAGAGGTTTTTCACTTTTTTGGTCGAGTGAGCTCGGTGATGAGGAGTGAATGAGACATGAATGAAAAGGTTTTGAGTATTTTTGAGTTTATATAGGGATAATTTCTTCACTTTTGCAAAAAGAGAAAAGAAACCAACCCTCCTTTGTGAACCGATTTCACTTTTCTGAAGACAGATTTTACCTTTACCATTGCAAATGTGCTTTTTGATCTCCTGAGTGCTCGGGCTTCCTTCTTCTGAAACCTTTGATGTCATGAAAATATGAAAAGTGTGTGAATAAATCATGATCAATTCTTCAACTGTTGCTTTGTCATGTTTGACTTATTTCTGGTTTTTTTAATGGAAATGGCAGACCTTGGGGATGTAATGGATGACCTAAGATCTAATGGAATGATGATGATGACTTGACCCATTTTCATGGTGTATGATAAGCAACCAGCATGAGTGGAATTTCAAACAATGACTCCATCTTATACTGACCATACAATGACCAAATTTGATGTGTAAACCTAGTAACAGAAAAATTTGATGATGAAAACCTGAAAAGATCATGGTAAAAGCATTTTTTGATCCAGATGATAGGCTAACAAGACTGACACTAACATTGGCTCCAAATGGGGATGGTAGCTCATTGGAGGTGTTAAGAACACCGTAGATCAAGTAGCCTTATTCATTGGGCAATGGAGTCAACATGCATAAAAACTGTTTTTTTTTTTACTTGAGACTGACTGACCTTTTGACATGACAAAAGAACCATATAAAAAGAAATGAAAACAGTACTGACTAAAAGAGCCTTAGAGCCTTCACTTTGGGCTTCAAACTCTAATAATAGCTATCTAAAATGCTAGAATTAAAATACACACCGGTATGTAAAATGATGATGACTTTTCTGGATTTTAGACATAGTAGTGATTGAGAAGCCTACCATTGGTCACCCCTCCTAAATAATATTTTCCATCCATCTCTTCTAACAAGAAAGCATTCTTTCCTCTAAAAACAGAAATTTTGTAAGGACCCTTCCACAAGTTCTCAATCTTACCATGTTTGCCTTTGTCTTCATTTCTAGCATCCTAGCGAAGGACTACATCTCCCAAATTGGATTTGTCTTCCTTGGTTTTGTGATCATAAATCTTTTTTATTTTCTCTTGGAGTTTGGATGTGTTTTGAAAAACTTCATCTCTTGTCTGCTGTAAATGAATCATCTAGTTTATTCTCCTTTGTATGTCATTAGTTTCACTATCCAATTCCTGTAAGATTTTCATTACTGGGACAACAAGAGATGAAGGAAATACTGTGTCAACTCCATATACCAGCTGGAAAGGATACATACCTATTGACTTTTTGGTGCTGACCCTATCTACCCACAAAGAATTGCTGAGTTTTTTATGCCAATTCTTCTTTTTCACCTCCAAGACCTTTTTGATGATGTTAACCAAAATTTTGTTGGAAGATTCAGCCAAGTTGTTCCCCTATGGATGATAAGTAGTAGAATGTCCTAGCACAATATGATATTTGGCACAGAAATGCACCATTATTTTTTATTTAAAAGCAGCAACATTGTTTGTTATTATTTTCTGTGGGCAGCCAAATATAGACGAGATATTAGACTCCAGAAATTGAATGATGATAGGATCAGTGGCTTACCTAGTTGGGATAGCTTCAATTCACTTTGTAAAGTAGTCAGTGGCTATTAATATCCATTTGTGTTGTGCTGAAGATGAAGGATGGATTTTTCCAATGAAATCAAGACCCCACTACTGCAAAGGAGTTGAAATCAGAATAGCTTGTAGTGGTAATGGCAGAAGTTTCCTCTTTCCTTGAAAAATTTGGCATTCATGGTAGCACATGATTGTTTTGTATGTATCAGAAAAGAGGGTGGGCCAATAGAAACCAACTCTTAAGATGTTGTTTGTTGTAGTTTTCCAAAAATGGTGACCGCCACAATCTCCCCTATGAAAATATTTCATTATATCTTTAGCTTCATTTTCTATTAAACAATTCAATAGCACACCTCAGGATCTTTCCAAAATAAAACACCATCCAAAATACAATATTTTTAAGCTTTGAGTTTCAATGATCTAACTTTACCTTTGGGAAATTCCGGAGGAGGACTCAAGTGTTGTAAAACATAGACAATGTCAGAGTACCAAGGTGAAGACATGAACATATCAGACACTTGAAAGAAAGGGTCCTTTTTTTCTGATTCTTTTGATAGTGCAACCATCAAATTAATATCCAGTGCATGTAGATTTAATTACGCCATAATCCTGGCTAACCCTTGTCCTTTGATGAGATTTGTAGGTTTGATCTCCAAGTCATATTCTAGCATTGCTACAATCCATTTTCCTCTTATGCCTTCTGGATCTGTTTGTACAAGAATTTCCTTTACCACTGCAATAGGGACATAAGCAATAGTATGTGAATGTAGAAGATAAACTCGGAAAAGTTTGGGGGCTTTTACTAATGCCAATGTCTGTTTCTCAATAATATTATATCTCAATGTTGCGTCTCTTATAGTGAGACTAAAGATTGCTATAGGCTGCTCATTTTTCTGATCTTTTTTCTACATTAGGACTGCTGCTAATGTGTGCTCAAAAGCAAAAGAAAAAATTATGAAATATGAGCTATAATATGGGCTAATCAAAATAGGAGCAGTAGATAATGCAAACTTTACCGCATGAAATGATTTCTTGGCCTCCAGAGACCACTTTACCTCGCTATCCATCTTCAACATATTTGTCATTTCTTTCAAGTGCTCAACTACATTAGGAATAAATCTCCTCAAAAATTAATTTTCCCATTGAACGATTGAATCTCTTTCTTGTTCCTAGGGAAATCTAATTGTTGAATAGCCTCCACTCTTCCAGGATCAATGCGGATGCCATCTTCAGAGATGATGTGTCCTAGTAGCTTACCTTCTTCCATGGTGAACAAGCTCTTCTTTGGGTTAAGTGAGATGCCAAATTTTCTACATTTCTGAGAAACAATCCTCAAGTGATGCAAGTGATATTCATCAGATTTTTAAAATATTCTTAGATCGTCAAGATAGATAACCAGAAATATATCTTTTTCATTTGCAAATGCTATGTCCATAGCCTGCTGAAAGGTAGCTCCTGCATTCTTCAGCCCAAACGCATCTTGGCATACATGAATGTACCCCATGGCCTTGTGAAGGTTGTCTTGAGCTGATCATCTTTGTGTACCAGAATTTGATTGTACCCAAAGTATCCATCAAGCAATGACATCTTAGAGGATCCAACAACCTTTTGAAGTATGTGATCCATCTTAGGTAGGGGATAGTTGTCTTTTAGGGACACCTTATTGAGATTTCTGAAATCAATACATAGACGAATTTCCCTAGTCTTTTTCCTTACAGGTACTAGATTAGACATCCATTCAGAAAATCGAATGGGAACAATTATTCCAGACTTATAAAGTCTATTTACCTCTTTTTCAATTGATGGCAGTAACTTAGGATTGATTCTTCTCAATTTCTGGCGAAATTGCTTCTGATCCTGCTTTATAGGAATAACGTGCTGAATGATACTCTTATCATAAACTTCCAGATCAGAGTAATCCCAAGAAAATGCATCAGTAAATTCCTTCATTAAGGACATGTACTTACCCTTTGTTTCAGGAGATAGAGACTTGGATAGTTTGACCAATTTAGGATTTTTAGTTGTGCCAATGTTGACATCTTCTACTCCCTTTTTAGTAGGAACCATGGTGGGCTTCTTGGCGATATTATCCCTGTCAATAACTCCTCCAAAGGCACCAAGCCTCTTGGAATGTTGTTGTCCTTGAGCTGTAATGCTTCATTGTCAGCTGAATGGATGTGAGAATAATCAAAATGGTATGCATCATCAATGTCAGAATTCTTAAATTCTCCTTGCAACTGCAGAAAACTAGTTATTTGCTTCTCATCACCAAACACTTGCCAAAACCTCATGTTATCTGGGACATCTAGGAAATGCTTAATATGGATGGAGTACTTATGATTAGAATGGAAAGGAATCTTCACCATACTCGTTGTAGTTGCAAGTGAATCAGCTTTGACATTTTGAGTTCTAGGAATAAGAGATAATGTATATTCTGAAAAAGTTTTGAGAATATCAAGTACAATATTGTGATAAGCTCTCATTCTTTGGTGTTTGGCCTGGTATTCCCCTTTGACCTACTTGATCACTAACTCGGAGTCGCCATAAACATAAATCTTTTTTGCTTCGAAATTTTTCAAAATTTTAAAGCTAGAAATCAATGCCTCATATTTCGCCTCATTATTTGACTTTTCAAAGGCCAGCGTGTAAGAGCTCATTCTCACATTCCAAGGAATTTTGTTTGGCTTATGTAATGGCCCAAGTATCTAAACACCAATTCCTACTCATTCTCTTCCCGATGTGCCATCAAACTCCATCGTCCAAAGACCATTTTCTTCGTCTGGAAAAAGAATTTTTGAAGACTAAATTTCTTGACTTTTAGGATTTTGAACGGCTAGCTCAGAACTTTCTATTTTCTACACTAGTCTTTGAATCTCCTCAATAAGATTTGTAGGTTGTCTACATTCCTCACCAACCTCTTTACTTTCTGCTGTGACAGTGTCATGTATGTTTCCCATTAGGTTGGGAACTTCTAAAATTTCTACTAACTGACTTTCATCATCACCAGTATCCATATCACTAAATAGAATGAAAGAGTCAAGGTCAGTATGGACAACATGTATAGGATGATTGACTGGCCTTCCCTTACTACTGATCATAAATTTCATCTTCTTTTCTCTATAAAGTTTCCCGAGTTGTCCAAAAGTAGGGATAGTGGCATATGAAAAATCAAGCTTCAGAGTGTCCTTTAATTTTGCTCCCCAAGATCTTGAAAGCAACATGCCAAATCTAGGAGGAATATCAGCCACTACAACATCCATAAGTACATTTTTGGCTGGAATTTGGTCTAAGGACACTACCAAGTCTTTAATAAGGCCAAGACATTTCACTCTTCCATAATCAAAAGAATAAAGATCATGGTAAGGTCAGGTGATGCTCAGTCCTAGTTTATCCATGATGGCTTTAGGCATCAAATTATAAGAGGCACAAGAATCTAGCATAACATTATGAAGGATAAAGTCATGAAGTATAAGACTCAGATAAAAAGGAGTAATTTCACTATCTTTAGGAGCTCCTTCTAAGGCTGGACCAAAAAGGATGGCTGGCTCTTCATCCGCTACATTGACTATATCAGACATCTGATCAACCCTAAGCATTTTTGCAATCTGAAATTTGTATTTGTCATTCCTTACCAATTCGATGAGGGGAATAACTATCTTCAATTTAGAAATTTCATTTTCCAAACTAAAAAGATTAGATTGCTTTTCTACCTCCTTTGAAGCGATGTCCTTCCTTTCTATTTGGCCTTTAGCTTGAGTTTCCCTCTTTTGGATTTCAGTTTGCAATTCTTTGTCTTTCCTCACATTACTAGTGGAGGCTTCATTGGTTCTATCCCGATTCTGTGTGACAATAGCTTTGTCTTTATTCTGGCCTGCAGGAGTGGTTTCTTTACTTGGTGTGTCCTTTTGCAAATTTTGTCTTTTCTGGATTAGGGTAACACACACACTTATGTTTCTTAAATTGTACTGCTTTTGGAGATGACTGAGGGCATTCTGATATCCTCTTTGGTACTCTTTAGTGCTATCAGCCCACATCTCTTCACTCACAAGCACAAATTGCTGATCGTTTGGTATAAAAGAGTCTTCAAAAAAATGATCTTCTTCTGTTAGGAAAGTAGGCAGTTCATCTTCTTGAAAGAAGTGATTTGCTTCTACAATTTCTTCTTCATCTTCTTCGTGACCTTCAGTGTAGTATTTCTGAAATGAAGTTTTACTTGACCTTGAGGATCTTGATTTCGTTGCTCTTTCTGTCGACGTCTGAACTGTTGTTGCTACTGTCCCCAAACGTTAGGATTCCACATTGAAGGTTCAACTTGTCGATCAGTTATGGATATTTTATCCATCATCCTTTCCATAATTTTTATCAGACTGTCAAGCTTTGTATCAGAATATGATGCAGTTTCTTCTCTAAAAGAAACTCTCTTCTCCACTCTTTCTGGCTTTGATTTTGACTTCTTAATGAGCAAATTAACTTCAACACTGATTGCATTCCATTGCATCTCTTCAAGAGTAGTTGGATCCCTTTCTTTGAGCTGGTAAGCCATATCTAGATCGAAAGCATCAGGATAATGAAGAAGAGCCAAACCAGGTGGAGGTTTCATATCAACAGGTATAGAATTGTACATTGTATTAAATCTTGATGTGAATTCATGAATTGTTTCATTGGGGTTCGTTTCCATTGAATTATATTCAACCAATATCTGTAATGGATTTTTATTCTCTTGCCAATGAGCTAGAAATAATTCAATCAATCTTTGAGAACTTTTAATGGAATTTGCAGCTAGACTTCGAAACCATTTCTTAAAATCTCATAAGAAACTCTGAGCGATAATAATCATTTTGGCATTCTCCTCATCAATTTCTTCTAAATCAATGAATTCTATTAACTTGTCAACACGCTTCTGATCTGTAATTTCTACACTTCCATCAAACAAAGGAAGTCTTTGACCATAGTTCTGAGGCAAAGCGGTAAGTTGAGCAGACAATAAGAGAGGTGCAAATCTTGCCATGACTATTGGAGAAAGTGAAGGTGTTACAATGGATTGTGTAAGTATAGGTGGTAGTGCTGTTGAGGATGATGCAACTACTAAAATGGGTTGAGGAGGCAAGGGTGGAACGAACGGGGGAGGCAGGAAAGATGATGAAACTGAAGCTTTAGGAGATGTAGTAGATGATATTGGAGGTGAAAAAGAGGATGAAGTTGTGGCTAGGTATTCAAGTTGGTATTGAACAAAAGCTTTTTCAGTTGTGATCTAGAGTTGGTCAACAAGGCTTTGAAGCTTATCAAAGTTTAACCACGGTTCATGATCAGTCTTAGCAGGCAAAGATTCTAAAGAAATAGAGTGAGTTTCAACTTTGAAAGGTTCTAATGTTGTATCAGAGATGCAGGAGTCAGACTTGGACCTTGTAAGTGATAATTCTATCTGCTCTTCAAATGGAATTTTCTCAAAGGCAAATAAGTTTTTAGGTAGAGAATTTGTTCTTTTAATTTTTTGAACTGCACTTTTAATGATAGGTAGTCTAAGTTTTCTGAGAAATCTTTCAAGGTCTTCAATAATGAAGGGTGGATTTGGGTCAGGATTTGACCTAGTATGCCTTTTGGAAGCAAAATGTATACACCCTAAACTAATGAGATTTATGAATTCGGCCTATCTTCAGATACTGGAAACTGAGAGGTACAGAACCAGTTCTTTGAAAGCTCTTAGATTTTCCCTAGGGATAATTTAATAGTTGTTTCCCAGGCAACGACGCCAAAAGTTTTAGTCCTTACAATCTCCTAGGTTGAAAAGGAAATCGACAAGGGTAACCTCAAACCACTTCAGCTCAGTAGCTAGCCTAATGAGCATGAGAGGGATCTCTCTAACTCTCTTATCAGTGATATGACTTTAAAGAAAATGAATTTTAGGCTAAATATGTTTATTTGTATGTGAAAATTTGGTTTTTAAAGGATTTGATGAACTTGGGGTTTGGAGTCACAAGTAGGTCTAGGTTGTGGGAATGCAGGAGCAAACATAAGAAGGAGCTAGGTGTCAGAATCCATGGTGTAAATTGAGTATTTGTCAGTGTAGTATATAATATATAGCGTGGAAGAAACTAATGAGCATAAATAAACATGATTTCATTAGCTTAGGAAGACAAAACACATAACTATGAAAAATAGAGCTTGAAAAACAAGAATTATGAATATTTCACTCAAAGGCATTCATAGAAAGAAGAGATATAATTTATATAAAGATGTTTAGACCATGAGAAAACAAAAAGAATGAATTAAAAGCACCATGAACTCACTGGGCTAGAGTTCCTTGAAAATAGCTGCAACCTGTATCTGTATTAGCTGAAAGATGATTACAATGCAAGCCTCCTTCACAAAAAGTTCAACCCTCTTCTCCTGAAGTGAAATAGTACTTATAGACTCTCTTAGACCATTTTCCCAACTTTAGGAGTCGAATTCCTTGGTGGAGGAACTGAATCCAAGATTCTCTCAACCAACAGGTGAGAGTGAGAAGGTGCAACTCAAACACCCCATGAAGAGTTTGATTAGGAGATTGCTTCTTTTATGAGGCCTAACAAACATAAAAAACAACCTATGATATACATTTGTTCATGCCTACATCACCTAGCCTTGTAAATTATGCCATTACATAGATAATCTTGACTTTGACCAAGTTTGACTAGAAACTAGAAATTTTACACAGTGAAATTTTGCAAATAAAAACACAGAAAATGCAGAAGCGCGGTGCCAATTTTGAGCTGCTTGTGAGGCACCCTCTAGGGGTCAAAATGAAAATCTAAGAGAATGGTCAACTAGCCCTTCAAGTCTAGCTTCTAGAACCATTTGAATTTCTGAATTTGGAGCATGGGAAGACCTTCAATAATCCATTCTCACAAGGTCACTCCAGAAGTGCAGCGCCTGTCAAAAAATGGTCCATAACGCAAGTTTTTTGCCACTTTTTTGCACTTTTCTCCCAAACTAAGCCACCTTTGCAAAATCTGGGAAAATGGGTTTTTAGAGGATGCCAATACCTTTCCAAAAATGTATACCTTTCCTCAAATGGATGCCTGAGGAAAAAACGCAACGCGCTTTTGGAAAGGCCAAATTTCTGAATTTAGACCAAAATTTGCCAAAAAACTCAAAATGCTCAGAATTGGCTCAAAATTGGAGGGAAGGTGTAAAAATGAGTTTTTTATAGCTTCAAGGATGCTTCAACAAGCATCTCCAAGTTTCCCTCATCCTTTTGATCTTTTTTTGCCTTCTTGAGCTTGTTTTTAAGTTGTTTCACTTTGACATTGGCGATCATGTTTTGAGCATGATAATGATGCGCCATGTGTCTGAGAATTTGATTATCTCTGTCTGCCTTCTCCAGGAGCTTCTCTAAGTGTTCATTCACCCTGTTAAGCCAAGATTCTTTATCTTGATATACCTCTAGGGCAATCCTTTCTTCTAGGTCAAGGTCTTCACTAAGCAACATTTGTTTTTGTTCCTCTTGCAAAGCTTCGTTAAGACCTCTGGTTCTTGGTCTTTTCCTTTTCCCATTTACCTCTGATGCTTTAGGCTCAGTTCATGTCATTTTCTCTTTACCTTTTCTGGTTTGCTCCATTAGCTTAGCTTTCTCCTTTTCTAAGATCAACTCTTTTTCTTTGAGTTGACTATTTTCCTATTCAAGGAATGTTATAACATACTTTTCCCTTTGCAATTTTATCGTCAGCTCCTTGATTTGGTAGTCTCTGTCCTTGATAACCTATCTCATGCTTGTGGTTTGATCTTCTGGCTCTGAATCAATTAGCTCAAACTCATGCTCCACTGTATCCTTACATTTTGATGTCGATTCCTGCTTTGTCAATGAAGAAGGCTTGGCCCCTTTCTCTTTGTCAGAAGAAAACACAAGCCTCTGCCCTTTCTTATACACTTTGGTCACCTCTAGTTTGGGTAGCTGAGTCTTCTCTGTTAGTTTGCTAGATGACCCCATCTCTGTTTATTGTTTTGGTGCACTTGGGGACTGAGATGCTGCATTTTCCTCATTCCATCTTAAAGCTGTTTCTAAAAAGGCTTCCCAAGGCATACCCCTCTCTGCCAGCTGATGAAGAACAATGGTTTTGATGATATTGTGATGAAACAATCTTGGAGAGTGCTCTTTGTCCTTTAAGTGTATCTTCTCAGACATTTTTGAAATACTCCTGAATAGGTAATTGCACATGTTGAGTGGCTTTTGAGATGTGAAGTGCATCAAGAAGCGAATATGATAGGCATACAACCTAGAGAATCTACCTTCATAGGTAAAGAACCTCATCATGGTTTTCATTAAAGGGGCATACTTCTCAAGCGAATATCTGAAAGCCATGAGGTGAGTATGTGTATCTTTGTATGGAGCCTTTAAGAAGGGCTTGTAGTTTTCAAGATCTAGATTCATTCCCTTGAACCAATATTCACCATTGTTTGGCAAACCAATTGCTAGTGAGATGGAGGCAATTGAGAAGCTAAACTCAATACCAGTGATGACAACAATCTCCCCTTTCAATTTTGTAGCTACCCAATCTATCAGCTGCAGATAAAACCCTGTTTCACTTACTCTTTTACAAAATTCCAAACAGTGAACATCCTCAAAGCATTACTTCATGAAAGGATAGGAGCTGATTTGGTTGCAATCTGATGGTTCATATCTAAGAATCCTCCCTCCTTTTTGTTGGCTCTTTCTTTCTGGTGAAGATTCAACCTCCATGATGACACAAAATCCTAGTAGTAGGAAGTGAAAATAAATGTGAGGTGAGAATGAAAATGAAGTGATGTGTGAGAGATTTTGACAAAATGAAGGGAGGGATTTCATGAAAGATGAGATGGCTTTGAAAAACTGATGGAAATAAGTGAGGAAAATAATGAACAAATGTGGTTGCTTGTAAGTGAGACCATGAAGGTTTACAATGAGATTTGCCCAAAATAACTCTAGGAATGAGCTAGGGTTTTGTTTTTTTAGTGTCTAAACTTTGTTTGGAGGTGGATGAACTGGTCAAAATGACTCATTAAACATGTGTGCAGGTGTAGAATATCAATTTAGATGTTTTGGAGATGAAAAGTGATGATGACCATTTGTACCCTAGCGTTTCCCATGGAACATTTGTTACAAACCCTATCTTGAGAAATTATTGACATGGAATGAAAATGGGAAAGCAAATATAGAGGGAAACAATGTACTTACTTGTTCCTCAGCCTTAGAAAGCAATTTGATTGAGCTTTAAAGGAAAAATTTTGAATTTTGGTAAAATTTGGGTGAGTTTCAGGTACTTTGTCCAGTGTGTAGCGTACTTCTCCTATGCGCAGCGCATTTCACCTACGTGTAGCGCCTACCTTCAAAGTGTAGCGCAGTGTATCTATGCGCAACGCCTCTAATTTTTGGCCAATTTCTCCCAGGGAAAGAGGTTTTTTGCTTTTTTGGGCGAGTGAGCTCGGTGATGAGGAGTGAATGAGACATGAATGAAAAGTTTTTGAGTCTTTTTGAGTTTATATAGGAATAATTTCTTCACTTGTTCAAAAATAGAAAATAAACCAACCCTCCTTTGTGAACTGCTTTCACTTTTTTGAAGACAGATTTTACCTTTACCATTGCAAATGTGCCTTTTGATCTCCTGAGTGCTGGAGCTTCCTTCTTTTGAAACCTTTGATGTCATGAAAATATGAAAAGTGTGTGAATAAATCATGATCAATTCTTCAACTGTTGCTTTGTCATGTTTAACTTATTTTTGGTTTTTTTTTATGGAAATGGTGGACCTTGGGGACCTAATGGATGACCTAAGACCTAATGGAATCATGATGATGACTTGACCCATTTTCATGAGTGGAATTTAAAACAATTACTCCATCTTGGACTGACCATACAATGACCAAATTTGATGTGTAAACCTAGTAATAGAAAAGTTTGATGATGAAAGCCTGGAAAGATCATGGTAACAACATTTTTTTATCCAAGTGATAGGCTAACAAGACTGACACTAACATTGGCTCCAACTGGGGATGGTAGCTCCTTGGAGGTGTCAAGAACACCGTAGATCAAGTAGCCTTATTCATTGGGCAATGGACTCAACATGCATAAAAACTGTTTCTTTTTTACTTGAGACTGACTGACCTTTTGACATGAAAAAACTATATAAAAAAATCTATAGAAAAAAACTATATAAAAAACCTATGTAAAAGAACTATATATAAAAAAAAAAGTGAAAACAGTATTGAATCAAAGAGCCTTAGGGCCTTCACTTCGGGCTTCAAACTCCAATGGTAGCTATCTAAAATGCTAGAATTAAAATACACACCGATATGTACAATGATGATGACTTTTCTAGATTTTAGACATAGTAGTGCTTGAGAAGCCTACCATTGGTCACCCCTCCTAAATAATCTTTTCCATCCATCTCTTCCAACAAGAAAGCTTTATTTCCTTTGAAAACAGAAATTTTGTAAGGCCCCTTCCACAAGTTATCAAACTTAACATGTTTGCCTTTGTCTTCATTTCTAGCATCCCAGCGAAGGACTACATCTCCAAAATTGAAATTGTATTCCTTGGTTTTGCGATAATAAATATTTTTGATTTTCTCTTGGAGTTTGGATGTGTTTTGAAAAGCTTCTTCTCTTGTCTGCTGTAAATGAATCATCTGTTTTATTCTCCTTTGTATGTCATTAGTTTCACTATCCAATTCCTGTAGGATTTTCATTACTGGGACAACAAGAGATGAAGGAAATACTATGTCAACTCCATATACTAGCTGGAAAGGATACATACCTATTGACTTTTTGGTGCTGACCTTGTCCGCCCATAAAGAATTGTTGAGTTTTTAATGCCAATTCTTCTTGTTCACCTCCAAGACCTTTTTGATGATGTTAACCAAATATTTGTTGGAAGATTCAACCAAGTCATTCCCCTATGGATGATAAGTAGTAGAATGTCCTAGCACAATATGAGATTTGGCACAGAAATCTACCTTTCTTTTTTATTTAAAAGCAGTAGTATTGTTTGCTATTATTTTATGTGGGCAGCCAAATATAGACAAGATATTAGACTCCAGAAATTGAAGGATGACAGAATCAGTGGATTCCCTGGTTGGGATAGCTTCAATTCACTTTGTAAAGTAGTCAGTGGCTGTTAATACCCATTTGTGTTGTGTTGAAGATGAAGGATGGATTTTGCCAATGAAATCAAGACCCCACTGCAAGAAAGGAGCTGAAATGAAAATAGGTTGTAGTGGTAATGGCAGAAGTTTCCTCTTTCCTTGAAAAATTTGAC
>APFE031350151.1:384544-430017 GCA_000404065.3 Pinus taeda
AATATGTGTATTTGTTTGTGAAAATTTGGTTTTTTAAGGATTTGCTAAACTTAGGGTTTGGAGTCACAAGTAGGTCTAGATTGTGGGAATACAGGAGAAAACATAAGAAGGAGCTAGGTGTCAGAAGCCATGGTGTAAATTGAGTATTTGTCAGTGTAGTATCAAATATATAGTGTGGAAGAAACTAATGAGCATAAATAAACATGATTTCATTAGCTTAGGAAGACAAAACACATAACTATGAAAACCAGATAACAGAGCTTGAAAAACAAGAATTATGAATATTTCACTCAAAGGCATTCATAGAAAGAAGAGATATAATGTATATAAAGATGTGTAGACCATGAGAAAACAAAAATAATGAAGTACAAGCACCATGAACTCACTGGGCTAGAGTTCCTTGAAAATAGCTGCGACCTGTATCTGTATTAGCTTAAAGATGATTACAATGCAAGCCTCCTTCACAAAAAGTTCAACCCTCTTCTCCTGAAGTGAAATAGTATTTATAGACTCTCCTAGACAACTTTCCCACCTTTAGGAGTCTAATTCCTTGGTGGAGGAACTGAATCCAAGATTCTCTCAACCAACAGGTGAGAGTGAGAAGGTGCAACTCAAACACCTCATGAAGAGTTTGACTAGGATTTTGCTTCTTTTATGAGGCCTAATAAACATAAAAAACAACCTATGATATACATTTATTCATGCCTACATCACCTAGCCTTGGAATGTATGCCACTACATAGATAATCTTGACTTTGACCAAGTTTGACTAGAAACTAGAAATTTTACATAGTGAAATTTTGCAAATAAAAACACAAAAAATGCAGAAGCGCAGTGCCGACTTTGAGTTGATTGTGAGGTGCCTTCTACGGGTCGAAATGGAAATCGAAGAGAGCGGTCAACTATCCCTTCAAGTCTAGTTTCTAGAACCGTTTTAATTTCTGAATTTGGAGTAAGGGAAGACATTAAAAAATGCATTCTCCCAAGGTCCCTCCAGAAGTGCAACGCCTATCAAAAAATGGTCCATAATGCTATTTTTTTGCCACTTTTTTGCACTTTTCTCCCAAACTAAGCCACCTTTGGAAAATCTGGGAAAATGGGTTTTTCGAGGGTGCCAATACCTTTCCAAAAATGTATACCTTTCCTCAAATGGATGCCTGAGAAAAAAGCGCAGCGCGCTTCTGGAAATGCTAAATTTCTGAATTTAGACCAAAACTTGCCAAAAAACTCAAAATTCTTAGAATTGGATTATAATTGGCGAGAAGGTGTAAAAATGAGTTTTTTATAGCTTCATGGATGCTTCAGAAAGCATCTCCAAGTTTCCCTCATCCTTTTGATCTTTTTTTGCCTTCTTGAGCTTGTTTTCAAGTTGTTTCACTTTGACATTGGCGATCATGTTTTGAGCTTGATAATGATGCACCATGTGTCTAAGAATTTGATTATCTCCGTTTTCCTTCTCCAGGAGCTTCTCTAAGTTTTCATTCAGTGATTCACCCTCTTAAGCCAATATTCTTTATCTTGATTTACCGCTAGGGCCATCCTTTCTTCTAGTTCAAGGTCTTCATTAAGCAACATTTGTTTTTGTTCCTCTTGCAAAGCTTTGTTAAGACCTCTGGTTCTTGGTCTTTTCCTTTTCCCTTTTACCTCTGATGCCTCAGGCTCACTTGACGTCAGTTTCTCTTTGCCTTTTCCGGTTTGTTGCATTAGCCTGTCTTTCTCCTTTTCTAGGATCAACTCTTTTGCTTTGAGTTGACTGTTTGCCTATTAAAGGAATGTTATAACATACTTTGCCCTTTCCAAGTTTATCGTCAGCTCCTTGATTTTGTAGTCTTTATCCTTGATAACCTATCTCATGCTTGTGGTTTGATCTTCTCACTCTAAATCAATTAGCTCAAACTCATTCTCCACTGTATCCTTACGTTTTGCTGTCGAATCCTGCTTTGTTGATGAAGAAGGCTTGGCCCCTTTCTCTTTGTCAGAAGAAAACACAAGCCTCTGCCCTTTCTTATACACTTTGGTCACCTCTAGTTTGGGTAGTTGAGTCTTCTCTATTGGTTTTCTAGATGACCCCATCTCCATTTGTTGTTTTGGTGCACTTGGGGACTGAGATGCTACATTTTCCTCAAGCCATTTTAAAGTTGTTTCTAAAAAGGCTTCCCAAGCCATACCCCTCTCTGCCAGCTAATGAAGAACAATGGTTTTGATGAGATTGTGATGAAACAAGCTTAGAGAGTGCTCTTTGTCCTTTAACTGTATCTTCTTAGAAATTTTTGGAATAATCCTAAATAGGTAATTGCACATGTTGAGTGGCTTTTGAGATGTGAAGTGCATCAAGAGGCGAATATGATAGGCATACAACCTGGAGAATCTACCTTCATAGGTAAAGAACCTCATGATGGTTTTCATTAAAGGGGCATACTTCTCAAGCAAATATATGAAAGCCATGAGGTGAGTATGTGTATCTCTCTATGGAGTCTTTAAGAAGGGCTTGTAGTTTTCAAGATCTAGATTCATTCCCTTGAACCAATATTCGCCATTGTTTGGCAAACCAGTTGCTAGTCAGATGGATGCCACTGAGAAGCTAAAATCAATACCAACAATGATATCAATATCCCCTTTCAATTGTGTAGCTACCCAATCTATCAGTTGCTCATAAAACCCTGCTTCACATACTCTTTTACAAAATACCAAATAGTGAACATCCTCAAAGCATTGATTGATGAAAGGATAGGAGTTGATTTGGTTGCAATATGATGGTTCATATATGAGAATCCTCCATCCTTTATGTTGTCTCTTTCTTTCTGGTGAAGATTCAACCTCTATGATGACACAAAATCCTAGCAGCAGGAAGTGAAAATAAATGTGAGGTGAGAATGAAAATGAAGTGATGTGTGAGAGATTTTGACAAAATGATGGCAAGGATTTTACGAAAGATGAGATGGATTTGAGAAACTGATGGAAATGAGTGAGGAAAATAGTGAACAAATGTGGCTGCTTGTAAGTGAGACCAAGAAGGTTTATGATGAGATTTTCCCAAAATAACTCTACGAATGAGCTAGGGTTTTGTTCTTTTAGTGTTTAAACTTTGTTTGGAGGTGGATGAACTAGTCAAAATGACTCATCAGACATGTGTGTGGGTGTAGAATATCAATTTACATGTTTTGGAGATAAAAAGTGATGATGACCATTTCTACCCTAACATTTCCCATGGAACTTTTGTTACAAACCCTAGCTTGAGAAATTATTGACGTGGAATGAAAATGGGAAAGCAAATATAGAGGGAAACGATGTACTTACTTGTTCCTTAGCCTTAGAAAGTAATTTGACCGAGTTTGAAAGAAAAAATTTTGAATTTTGGGAAAATTTTGGTGAGTTTCGGGTACTTTGTCCTGAGCGTAGCAGAGTTCTCCTATGCGTAGCGCAATTCAACTACGCATAGTGCCTGCCTTCAAAGCGCAACTCAGTGTATCTATGCGCAATGCCTCCAATTTTTTGCCAATTTCTCCTAGGGAAAGAGGTTTTTTTCTTTTTTGGGCGAGTGAGCTCGGTGATGAGGAGTGAATGGGACATGAATGAAAAGTTTTTGAGTCTTTTTGAGTTTATATAGGGATAATTTCTTCACTTGTTCAAAAAGAGAAAATAAATCAACCCTCCTTTGTGAACTGATTTCACTTTTTGGAAGATAGATTTTACCTTTACCATTGCAAATGTGCTTTTTGATCCCCTGAGTGTTGGAGCTTCCTTCTTCTGAAACCTTTGATGTCATGAAATTATGAAAAGTGTGCTAATAAATCATGATCAATTCTTCAACTGTTTCTTTGTCATGTTTGACTTATTTCTGGGTTTTTTTTTTTATGGAAATGGTGGACCTAATGCATGACCTAAGACCTAATGGAATGATGATGATTACTTGACCCATTTTCATGGTGTATGATAAGCAACCAACATGAGTGGAATTTAAAACAATGACTCCATCTTGGACTAACCATACAATGACCAAATTTGCTGTGTAAACCTAGTAACAGAAAAATTTGATGATGAAAGCCTGAAAAGATCATGGTAGAAGCATTTTTTGATCCAGGTGACAGGCTAACAAAAATGACACTAACACACCCAATCCACATTTATTTTCAACCCGGGGTTCTACCAATTATTTCAAGGCTATCATGCACTGCATGTACAGACCATAGTTTTCCTACCCATTATTTAACATTAATTATAAATTCATCAATGTGTAGTAACAAGAAATAACTATAACAACAAATAAGAGTAACAAGTTCAATGCTTATAATTTTGAACGACATATTGAGATTTATTTTATATTTTTTGTAAATATATATTGCCCTCTCCAAGAGAACCCAGGATAAGTGCAGATTCAATTTTCCCAGATCTGAGTGAAGGACTGAGCCAACTAATGAAGCCTTTTCACTGAATGGAAAAGCAAAAAGATGGACATGGATTGGAATTTAAAATCCTAGTAGACACAAAGAGTGTATTACGAGCTTGTACATGAATGTCATGTTCCTATTATGACGATCGAAGGTTGTAACTCTAATCAAACACGACTTACTTACATCTTACTAACCCATATCTATTGTGTACATTAATCACCAGTGTTACCATATTCAATACATGGGACATATATCATAACTAAGCTTACACCCTTGTGTAATATGAGTTATTCACCTAATCTAAGTAACAATGGTAATGGTTCTATGTTTCCTGTATGATTAAGATTATTGGTTTTGTTGTAACACTAGTTGTATACGTTGTTTCCATAATTAATTACAAGTACACATCATGCTTCTACATAAGATTGAACATTACCTGTATAGAAACAAACAAGGGTTTCAGGTTTCCTTAATCACTTAGATCAGATTAAGCCTACATTATGTTAGAGATTTATCTTCAACACGATGAAATAACAAGGCTTGTTTCTTACTGTTATATGGAGAATGCAAATGTTATCCACTTGCATATATTATCTATTGATGTATTTTGGGTCAGAGTCATGAGAAGAGGAGATGTTATAATCATAAGGCCCAACCTAACAATGAATGATGTTCCTACGATGTTGGAAAAAGGATGGGTGCATACCATGAAGCCCTTCAAAGGCAATGCAAATGGTTACAAGTAAATTTGATTGTTGTCCAGATTTTTATTATAAGTTCAATCCTTATATGTCTGAACGACATATTGAGATTTCTTATCTATTTTTTGTAAAAAACAATTTCCCTCTCTAGGGGAACTCAAAATAAGTGCAGATTCAATTTTCCCATATCCAAATGAAGCACTGAGCCAACTACTAAAGCCTTTTCACCGAATGGAAAATGAAAAAGATGGACGTGGATTAGAATTTAAAATCCCAACGGACATAGAGAGTGTATTATGAGCTTGTACATGAATGTCTTGTTCCTGTTATGACTATATAAGCTTGTAAATCTAATCAAACATGACTTACTTACAACTTACTAAGCCATATCTATTGTGGACATTAATCACCAATGTTCCCATATTCAATACATGGGACACATATCATAACTAAGCTTATACCTTTGTGTAATTTGAGATATTCACCTAATTTAAGTAACAATGCTAATGGTTCTGTGTTTCCTATATGATTAAGCTTACTGGTTTTGTTGTAACATTAGTTGTATACGTTGTTTCCATAATTAGTTACATGTACTCATTAAGATTGAACATTACCTGTATAGCAATGAACAAGGGTTTCATGTTTCCCTAATCACTTAGATTAGATTAAGCTTACATTATGTTACATATTTATCTTCAACACGACAAAAGAACAAGGCCTGTTTCTTACCGTTATACAAAGAATGTAAATGTTATCCACTTGCATATATTCTCTGTTAATGTATTTTGGGTCAGAGTCATGAGAAGTGGAGATGTTATAATCATAAGGCCCATCTTAACAATGAATGATATTCCTATGATGCTGGAAAAAGGATGGGTGCATATAGTTCGTAGAGGATAAGAATTTGAGATTGATTACGTTCGCAGTGTTTTTCTGGAGAACACCAGTGAGTTTGTTTGATATTGTTATTTTTCAGTGGTATAAATGGGAGGAACAGGGGACATCCATTATCATTAAAAAAAAGGAAAAATACAATATTCCATTGCCATTAGAAAATTGATATAAAAGAAAATAAAAATAGGAGATATGAACAAAGCCAATGATGACGTTCATAGCAACAACCTATACTACTTGGCTTCATTTCCTACTGGATACAAGAAGCTTATTCTCTACTAAAATAATTTACTACGAACAACGACTTACCTGGTCCGGACGAGGAGCTTCCAATGAAAAGCATGGACGAGGAGAGAAATCTTCTAGTGACGAGGGTGGACGAGGAGATAAATCTTCCAGTGGTGAGGGTGGATGAGCAGGTTGAGAAATCATCCACGCTGACAAAAAAAAAAAAAAACATCACACAAATATCATAAAAAATATTTCACTAAATTAAAAAATTCATAAAAAACAGAATGTGTCAATCACCTGGTTGGTTTTAGCACTCAGTAGCAAATCACACAAAAGCACTTGACAATAGACTACACAATAATGCTCGATAACAGACCACATGACACGACAGAGCTCGACAACGGACGACACAACACAACACAATAGTGCTCAACTTTCACACAATAGAAAAATCAACAGAGCAGAAAACTTCACAATAGTGTATGGCCCGACATATATAAATATTTTTTCAGCCGAATTAAAAACCTATTTTGGCCAAACAACTAGTTTGACTGAACAATATTTTCGGCTGAATTATTTATTTGGGAAAACTATGTTTTGCTGACTTTTTCAACTCCAGCTAAAATTTCGTTTAATGATCGACATTAATCTAACCGACGTAAATTTCAGTTGAATAAATTTAAGGGATTCAACCGATTTTTTTTTTTGGTTGAAAAAATGATGTTGGGAATTTTTCGGAGGTTTTCCTCACAAAAGTGTAACCCAACTTCACATTTTCACCTGAATGTATTAATAATTTCCTGTTGGTCTTTTGAATATGTTTTCCTTTAGCAAATCACCATATTGTAAAAAGCTTTTATCCCAAGTGTATCATGAGATTTGTTTTCCTTTCACTCTTTAATATATAATAGAGGTAAAGGAGACTTTATTGAGTGTTCAAGGGTGAAAATGTAAGGATATATAATACTTGTGTGGGGGTGTAGCCTTGTATCATTGGGAGTTTACCTGGAGAATAAATGAGCTACTTCCATGGATGTTTCCCCTTATTAGGGTTTTTCTATGTAATCCATGTCTCTCCCTTCTTTTATCTTGCATTTCTATTTATTGTTTTTCTAATTATCTCCTAAGATATTAGATTGTGTATATCTTTATCATATGTCCATCCATATTTGTGAAAACTAACACTCAATGGGTATAACAAACATTTTATGTAGTTGCTGATTTGGTGAGTGATCCTACCTATCGATGTCGCACAAAATTATAGTTTTTGGACCTTCCACAAGCTCTTACTACCACAAATCCTCTATTTCTTAATCATTTTTATATGGCTCTTGGATCAAACCCCATACATATGTAGATTATGCAAGTAACCCCTTTTGAGAGGTAGCAATGAAATAGAATTATGATTCCCGCATTGAGAAAAACACATGGGAATTGGTTCTTCTTCCACCCAATAGGAAATTGCTCAATGTAGGATTTGTTCATGGTAAAATTTGAGTTGAGGAAGATGAACACTATTTGTTGAATGTAAGTATCCTTCATGAGAATGCTTATTTTCTTCATGAAGTGCAATCTTTTTAGGTTCCTCTTCTTAAATTTGAATTTTCTCCTTGCATGAATGGATATTTATTGTCTCTTGAACAAATCCACTCTTTTAAAGCTCATTTCGTTCAATTCAAATTTTCTTCTTAATGACCAAATTATGTCTAGTGAAGAGCCCCCTCTCCACCCATTTATTGACTCCATGAAAATAAGATTTGTTGAATTTAGGAGGTAATTACATGAATGTAAATATTAATTAAGTTATTAATCTAAAAACTTTAGAGCACATAAAAGTTGCAATAATATACTCTCATTGAATGTAAGGGATTATTAATTTAAGTTACAAGTTTATCCATAATAATGCAAATTTCATCACAATATTGTAACTTAAAACACATATAAAACAACATAGTCAAGAATAAATAAATAGCATCACCAAAACTAGGATGATAATGGAGTTTAACCCCCGCCCCAATGGGCTACGTCTCTAGATTCAGCTTCGAAGGTTGAATCACTTTAATTTTATTTCTTTAATGAGGAATGTTTGCGATTCTCTAATAAAAAGGGTGGATAAACATAGAGTTGTATTCTCTTACCAAAGAGTCTCCAAGACTTATACGTAGAAAATAAATCCTCTGAAAGACCTCTTGAGATTTTTATTATAAGGGTGTCTCACATTTTTCTCTTTTATATATTTTAAGGCATTAAATTGGAAATGCCCCCTTGTTGTAAAGGAAGAGTTGAGTGCTAGGTATCCATTAGTGCATGGAAAAGAGCGTAATGGTGGTTGCTTTCAATGGCCTTTCCAATTTACTACTTTGTGGTTTGTCGTCCTCCTCAGATATGTGTATATTCTTCACCTTGTTTTCTCATTGGACAAAAATGGGGTGGTATATGATTATCTTATTTTGTATCTATTTAAATAACTTATCTACATGATTTATATACATTTTTATGTTAGGTTGCTTTGTTTGTTTTATTTTATATTTTAATAGGATTTTTATGTTAGTTTAATAGGTTTTGGGGAAGTTAAGGAAGCAAATTTTTTCTTGAGAAACTGTTCATCTACACTATTCCTTTGACGACCATGAGTAGGCACCACTTGGTGCATGGCTAATAACAATGTCAATAAAAACATGTTGCATGTGGCACTGGATTACGCTTATGGCTTCAAAGGCATAGATTGCACTCCAATACAATAGGGTGGAGTGTATTTTGACTTTGTCCATGCTTCCTATGCCTTCAACAACTATTAAGTTAAGAATGGGTTGTTGCCAGGCAATTATGATTTTGGTTGAAGTGCAACCCTTACTACCCTTAATCCATGTGAGTTCTAAACATATCCTAGTATCTTACCATTAAGAATATGTTTATTACTGTAAAAATTTTAAATATGTTTAAGTATCTTACTATTAAGAATATGTTTATTACTGTAAAAATGTGTTTGTTATTTGTTATTAGTAATTTAGTATTGCAAGGAACTTTCTTTTGCGAGCTTTGCAAAACCATTTTCTTCTTACCCAAACTGCTGCAACTTATTTTTATAAGTTGGTTTTAATTCTTTGTTTTTTTCAATAAGCCTTTGCGCTACAAATTTCTTATCATTATTAACCAACGTAACTTTTTTATAATGATAAAATGAACAATTTTTTAATAAACATTTATAATAATTTATAATTTGAGTAGTAGGAGCAATCATCTAGTTAAAATTCACCCTATCTCACTAATAAGATAATTTTATAGAGTTATTAAACTTTGGTTTAGAGGGTTATTAAGCTTGAAGCTTTGTGAGGCAATTCTAAAATCAATGCAAAGGAGTGAGTTATATGCCATTAGTTTAACACTTTAAGTTGAAGAGTAAGAAATTTGCAGGGGAGATATTATCAATGGTCAAATTTTCATTTATTTTTTCAATTCTACAAATTCAACATATATTTACATTTTTCACAGAATCTAGACTACTGCACATGGCTTTTGCAGTTCCAATCCTGCACCAGGAACCTCTATTCATCTATCTCAATGCAAGGATACACGAGTTCACCTTGGTAATCATTCAATTGGAAACAAAGTCGAAATTCCTACAATTGAAAACACCTGCGAAATTCCTCTATGCTTACCATCATCAATGAAGTAAACATATCTAACATATGATGCCTATCAAACATATTTTAAATTTTTCCATGTGAAACATGTACACTAGCCATATATTGTCTTGTTGTTTCTCACTAATGAGAAGGAAAATAAATAGGGTGGATTATAGCAGAGTTGGTTATGCATGTCTTATGTAGTAATTGTTTTTACTATATTGATTCTTTGTCTAACTTAAAGATTTCCTCTACTTAGGATATGTTACTCCCCAACACACATAGATGAAAATTTTATGAAATATTAAAATACTTTTAATATGTTGTGTTGGTTTTACTCGATTTCATGTGATTCTAATGGTGGAGAGGACAAGGAGTCTAGAGGATAACCTCCAGTCAACTTTACAATCCTTGAGATGGAAATTTCTTCTTAGGAAACTTTTATGTTTACATTGGTGGAAAAAATCCATTTTTCTTCACTAAAATTACAACATTTAAATGGTGTAATAAAAACCAAAATTGAGAATATTGAAATAGGAGTAGATTGGTTGTAATAAAAGCATACTCGATGTGAGTGGAATAGATTTATAGAGTTACCCATAATTTTTATATCTTATGTTTTGGAGAAGAACTCATGAGTGAAATCTGGATGGTTTGGTAGTTGTGGATTCCATAAAAAGATGATTAAAACTCACTTTAGAGTTCAACACGTCATTTATGTGTTATGATCATATTGCTTTTTCTTATCATAAATATGTGAAAATGACTCCTTTATTGAAAAATAAATTTTTAATTAAACTTTTATTGACAAATAATTATTTATTATTAAAATATTGTATAGTTAAAAAGCAAATTTTAAACACAAACACAAAAATCAAAACGTCAAAAAGAACATTTGACGGATAAAAAAAATCAAATTCCAACCATGGTTACCACGGATGATAAGCTAAATGTGATCCCCACTAATCCAACTATTTCCCGGGAAACTACGCGCATTTTAGACTTTTATGGGGGCGGGAACCAGTGACGCAAACCAAGAAATGCAACTTTCTCGGTAACTGAACCAGTGACGCAATCCCTCATTATTTGTGCACCCCAACTCCGGGTCCACCTGAAAGATCCAGTTCTCTGGGTTCAATCCTGCCAATCAGGGGTGCTTGTTCATCTTATCCGTCCCCACTCACCAGACCAACCAACGTGGTCGGGTCGTACTAATCAATGTCATACCTATGAATTTGTAGCTAGGCCTAGGAATCAGTCCGACATCTACGCGGGGCAGGTCGGACATCCAATAAAATCAATAGAATTTGCTTTTACTTGAGCTAAAGCAGCGACCTATCCGTTGGACCAGCACTTGGACCGACTGATAATTGATGTAGAGAATAGGGATGTGAATCCTGTCTTTCGCTAATAACTAAAAGATAAGGATGTTCCTGATTTTCTCTACCCACCTCGGAAAGTAGCTAAAGCAGTCCGACATCTGTAGCTAAAGTAGCTAAAGCAGTCAATCTAGTACCCATTCTACAAGCGGCTTAGTAAGTGCCTTCCACTAATTAACCTTCCCATATGACCCACCATAAGATACTTGCTTTTACTTGAGCTGAGCACCGCGTTACTCGATAGTGACTCATGAAGTGAATTGATCTACCTTTATAAAAAGATTAATTATGAAATGGAAGGGCCCCTTAAATAATATAAACAAGTGTGGCTCTGGTGCAGCTAGTCCCTGCCTAGGCTAATTTCTTGCAGTTTTGAGCTTGAACGTGTTTCAGCTCTTGTTCTTGTTCACGACCCAGCTGCTATTGGCGTTATAGATGAGTTCAAGCGAACACAACAAGCCCTTATTGTCAAAGTATATCAAAGTGTAATCTGTTTTGCGAACGAGGAAGGCAACAACCAGTCACTGGTTTTTTAGTGCTGATGAGCTGCTCCCTCCAGCATGGGTACAAATATCAAGTTTCAAGATTGATGCTCCACATAATTTCAAGATTCATGCTCCACATAGTTTCAAGGTTCAAGATTGATGCTCCACATAGTTTCAAGATTCCAGGCAGGGTACACAGAGATATAAACTATGTCGATGGTTTGGAACACAGCGGCGTCGGTGGTTCACAAGGCTCTGCTGCTTGAGCAGTTACCCCTCGTCTTCACTTTATTTGTGACAGTCATCTTCTTCCTCATTGTGATAAAGAAGCACACATCTAGAAGTAGTGCTTTGCGGGGAGTCCCACCAGGTAAATTCGGATGGCCTTTAATTGGTGAGACATTAGATTTTTTGCGATGTCAAAGAAGGGGCGCACCCCATGAATTTTTTCACAGTCGGATGAAAAAATATGGCAATGTCTTCTCCACTTCCCTCGTTGGCCACCTGACTGTCGCATTTTGCAGCCCCGAAGGCCACCGCTTCTTGTTCACCAACGAGAACAAATTGGTAGTCTTGTCATGGCCCAAGTCGGTGTCAAAGATATTAGGAAAGTCCCTCAATAATACCAGTGGAGACGATGCCAAGAGATTGAGGAGAATGTTGATGACGTTCCTGAGGCCAGAGGGCCTCCAGAAATTTGTGGGGCGAGTAGATTCGCTCACCAAACGCCAAATGGCAGAGTACTGGATCGGTAAAGATGAGGTCACGGTTTTGCCTCTGATAAAACACTATGCCTTCACTCTAGCTTGTGATTTGTTCGCTAGCATAACCGATCCTGACGATGTACAAAGGTTGTCGAGTAATTTTAAGGTGCTGCAGAAAGGATTGCTGCAGATTCCCATAGATCTACAAGGTACACGACATAATAAAGCGAAACATGTAGCTAATGCCATTCGAAAACAACTTGACGATGTTCTTCAGAAGAGGAGAATTGCGTTGCAGGAGGCAAAGGCTTCTCGGGAGCAAGATCTGTTCTCCTTCCTGCTCTCTCATGTTGACGAGCGAGGTGAAAAGGAATCCCTCACTGACGAAGAAGTTAAGGACAACTTCATCCTGCTTTTATTTGCAGGGCATGACAGTACTACCGCAACAATAACAGGGCTACTCAAATTTTTAGCAGAAAATCCCGACTGCTACGACCGAGTCTTGAGAGGTATTAATTTCTCTGGTTCCTCTGTGTGGAGCAACTTTAAATTTATAAGGTTATAAGGATTAGATTTGTAAGGTAGGTTCACAGAGCAACTTTAAATTTATAAGGTTATAAGGATTAGATTTGTAAGGTAGGTTGGCTATTTTTCTATGGACAGTAGATATTAGGAATATTTTGAAATGGGATGGAATATGCTTGAGTTCAAATAATGAAATTCATGCTGGTTCATGAAAATCCAATATATTTTTAAAATCTATAATTAATAAATTTTAATTATGTTTGATGTAGATTATAAGTGATTTAAAAATGTAGTTATAAATTTCAAGATTATTATAGATTTTGTTTTTAGATTTTACAAATATAGATGGTTTTATTTTTTATTGATTTTATTATTATTTATATTATTTTGAGTAATTGCGCAACCTTTGCATCCCAACCTCCTGGGTATACGTATAAAAGTATATCACTTAAATCATATTTATATCCATGGAATATTTTTTTAATGCAATGATCTATGGAACAGAATGTAGAGTAGAAGATAACATATTGAAATTGTATTCTTGACGCGGAAAAAACATAATTTCATATTGAAATTGATTGATAACGAGTAACATTTGGACTGAGCTAATAGAATTGTTCTAAAATGACATTTTACTTCGGTTTAATAAGTTGCATTTTTAGATTATAAAAACGTAAAATTATAAAGACATAAAATTTGATAGAAACGAGTGTTCTAAACGTGCAGATTGCATGCACTTCACGTGTCTTTGCAGCATCGGGACGACGAAGCCACCCTCTTGTCTAAGCTCCCACGTCATGGCTTCAATCTGCGGGACCTACTCAAGAATCAAACGTTTCAGAAACTACTGCCATTGCTCTCTGCTCCGGCGTTCTCGGCGATACAGCCGAAAATGAAGAAGAATCAATGGAATTCGACCTCGCTCAGTTTTGTGCGACAGACTAATCGGCTTTGAAGGCTTCTGCGTGGTAAACGAACAGGAGATCAAGCAGAAAATTCAACTCGAGTAAAATAGATATGCAAAAACCAAGATTGTCAGCGCTCTCAGGCGCCTCAAATTTGATCTCGAAGTGCATGGATGGCAGGTGCAGCTCCAGTAGCAGCAGATTCCTATACCATAACCTTTGTGGAGGCTGTCAGTGGTAATTCCTCTATGGACGGAAAGAGCTTCAAAGGGTACAATGTTCTGAAAACTGATGCAAACAATAATGGTCATCTCTGTGTTCTGGTAAGTACGAATTACTAACTTCATTTCTGCATATAGTATTCAGTTTAACTCTGGGTAATGCATGATGTTAGCCTTGCTCCTGATATCGATGGATGTTCGAAATTTCTAATGGCGACTATGACAAATTCGCTGAGGCACGACGCATTAACATTTGTATTAGATTTGTAGAATAACCAGTTACATTTCGGTTTTCTAAATTGTCATATTGATCTAAGCTTGTGATAAATTTACTGGTTCACTGTAGATAGACTAGCCCTCGTGATCTTCAAGGAAATACCCTGACCGGTTCTAAATTTGTGGAGATTTCCTACGAATTTGATGATGAAACAAAAAAAATGCCTAGGAATTTGATGTTGAAGCAAGAAATTGCCAAATACGTAGCAGTAGCAAACAATAAATTGCCGAATACGTACCAGTAGTAATTGTGTCAAATGGCCTGCTGTCAGAGATTTGTGCATGCATTTGTCATTTTACAGAGCAAGTTTTTGATAATTCTTTATGATAATTAAAGAAACCTCCATTACCAGATTTAATATATGAGTCGGTAAGAGATAGGAACGTTGGAATTTGATGTTGAAACAAGAAATTGCCAAATACGTAGCAGTAGCAAACAATAAATTGCCGAATACGTACCAGTAGTAATTGTGTCAAATGGCCTGCTGTCAGAGATTTGTGCATGCATTTGTCATTTTACAGAGCAAGTTTTTGATAATTCTTTATGATAATTAAAGAAATCTCCATTACCAGATTTAATATATGAGTCGGTAAGAGATAGGAAAGTAATCAACTTATGTTCATTCAGATATGGTATATGGTAGTAAATCATAACTGGTATCCAAGCATATAAACACAAAATGGTACTGTATTCTCAGAAAACTGAAAGGTGGGAAATTGATATTGCAGGATAGGAAATACAAAGAAATGATCAATACTCATAATCTAGTGACCAAGTGATAAGTCGGTTTATGTAATGGTAAGCTTTTTTTACTTTTGAATGACCTTGCAAGTAAATTTTCAGTGCTATTTGAACAAAATTATGTGCTTATACTAACAGTAATAACACATGTAAAAGGACTGGAACTCACGCATGCTGGAAAACATCTTTGCTACTTCGTTGCCAGCATATGAATTCGCTGTCCTTCCTCTAACTCTTGAAGAGGCCGAAGACGATGCTGAATCTCTGGAATAATCATTTTGGATCTGTTTCTCAGTAATGCTTGCTTTGATGCAATGATGCAACATGAATGGCGTAATGGTGCTTCAAATATATGGCAGTGGAGTCTGAACAAGGCGGTGCCTAAAATAACTCCTGGCAGAACACCTGCACCACTTTGCATAGACACGTAAACCACTTCATGCACAACAGCTGCCAACAGCTGCCAACCCAACCTGCAAACAAAATACGCCATAAGTTCGCCATACATTTTCTTAACATTAAATGTTGGAGATTAATGCTAAGGCGAAGATAGCATTACTTCATCAAGCTTTGAAATTGTTCTAATTACTTGTACTTCTCGCCATTGTTTGCTAACTTTTGAGCCTGTATACCTCGTATTGAGGCCAAATAAGATGAACATTTTTTTGATTGGTTAAAGACATAGGAAAATATAAAATATTGTATTGGTTCATGTGACATGTCGAGAAACTTTGTTTTAAGTCAAAATAAGTTTATTGATTACCGTGTCAAACTAATGCCATCGACCCAAATCGATTACTATAATCCCTGCCAGCCTGGAGGGGCAGGGACTAATAAGAGATTTTCCACTAATCGAAAGACTTACGAAGAAACATACCTAATAGATACTGTTTTAGCAGGGCAACAGTCAGACCTAGCAGACCCCGTTTTTGGCCGGACAAATAAAGGACGTTCCTGTTAACCAATCGATGCTTGTGTCACCCACTCCTGAGTCCTAACTAAACATATTATTTTTTCTCACTAATGTACCTGTGGCAATACCATATACCTCTCTATTAAAGGTTGTGTTGTATATCAACCCATATATGCTTTGATCGCAGCGTTCTGGCATTCACCTATCCAAGGCTAACTCATTGATGAAATTACCGTTGCAGGCTTAACGCCCCCGAGAATCACTTAGGCCCAGATCATTAGTTTCTAAATAATTTTTCGTTCCAGTATAACTTAATCGCAAGGCTAACTAATCTGAAACTATTCACTCTCATTAATTTGATTTGAAATATAAAATATAAAATAAATTTTATTAAATCATTTTTATAACTAATTAATTTTATTTTTCTAAAGAAAATTTAGTTCAGTCAACATAAAAAAATACATCCTGCAAAGATAATATCATTAATAAACCAATTTATTTTATTGGCATAGCTCTTTTTATAATTAAAATACCAATCTATAAATAGAAAGAAAACAAAGATAATATCATTAATAAACTAATTTATTTTATTGACACAGCTCTTTTATAATTAAAACACCAATCTATAAATGGAAAGAAAAAAAAGATAATATCATTAATAAAACAATTTATTTTGTTGAGTAAGTAGTCCTCTGCTGCTTCCAATTTTAGCGCAGTTGGAGTGGTCTTCTGCCAACTGTTTCAATATGATCAGCCACATAGAAACAAGCTTAAATTCTTCCTGACTTCAGTCCTCCGTAGAGAAGAGTAAAGATGCTACAGATACCATCGAACTAGCAATGGCGGTCACCCAAATGCAATTTCGGTTTTTGTTTATCAATTCGGAGATTATCTCTGTAGCCGCTTTTCGAGTCTCTCGTTCCTGATCATCCTTGAAATTCAGCATTTTGATCAACCTCTCCACCACATCTCTCATGGTTCCGATTACTCTCAAAGTTTCTTCCAAAAACCGATTACTCTTTACAAGCACGGGTAGTACTCGAGCACCCTTGTGCTGTCCCTCCTGACTGCTGGACTGCAGCAACCCCACGATGTGTGACAAAAATCCTATCTTCAAACCATCGAAAACGGTACCATCAAGGTACCATGAAGACAAAACACATAACTATGAAAACCAGATAACAAAGGTTGAAAAACAAGAATTATGAATATTTCACTCAAAGGCATTCATAGAAAGAAGAGATATAATGTATATAAAGATGTTTAGACCATGAGAAAACAAAAAGAATGAAGTACAAGCACCATGAACTCACTGGTCTAGAGTTCCTTGAAAATAGCTGCAACCTATATCTGTATTAGTTGCAAGATGATTACAATGCAAGCCTCCTTCACAAAAAGCTCAACCCTCTTCTCTTGAAGTGAAATAGTACTTATAGACTCTCCTAGACCACTTTCCCACCTTCAGGAGTCAAATTCCTTGGTGGAGGAACTGACTCCAAGATTCTTTCAACGAACAGGGGAGAGTGAGAAGGTGCAACTCAAACACCTCATGAAGAGTTTGATTAGGAGTTTGCTTCTTTTATGAGGCCTAATAAACATCAAAAACAGCTTATGATATACATTTATTCATGCCTACATCACCTAGCCTCGTAACTTGTGCCATTACATAGATAATCTTGACTTTGACCAAGTTTGACTAGAAATTAGAAATTTTACACAATGAAATTTTGCAAATAAAAATATAGAAAATATAGAAGCGCAACACTGACTTTGAGCTGATTTTGAGGTGCCTTCCAGGGGTCAAACCGCAAATCTGAGAGAACAATCAACTAGCCCTTCAATTCGAGTTTCCATAACAGTGTGAATTTATGAATTTGGAGCATGGGAAGACCTTCAAAAATCCATTCTCCCAAGGTCACTCTAGAAGCGCAGCGCCTAACAAAAAATGGTCCAGAATCCTAGTTTTTGCCACTTGTTTGCTCTTTTCTGCCAAACTAAGCCACCTATGCAAAATCTGGGGAAACAGGTTTTAGAGGATGCCAAGACCTTTCCAAAAATGTAGACCTTTCCTCAAATGGATGCCTGAGGAAAAAGCGCAGCACCAATGCGGTGTGCTTCTGGAAAGGCCAGATTTTCTGAATTTATACCAAAATTTGCCAAAACACTCAAAATGCTCAGAATTGGCTCAAAATTGGAGGGAAGGTGTAAAAATGAGTTGTTTATAACTTCATGGATGCTTCAGCAAGCATCTCCAAGTTTCCCTCATCCTTTTGATCATTTTTGGCCTCCTTGAGCTTGTTTTCAAGTTGTTTCACTTTGACATTGGTGATCATGTTTTGAGCCTGATAATGATGTGCCATGTGTCTGAGCATTTGATTATCTTTGTTTGCCTTCTCTAGGAGCTTCTCTAAGTGTTCATTCACCCTGTGGAGCCAATATTCTTTATCTTGATTTACCTCTAGGGCAATCCTTTCTTCTAGGTCGTTGTCTTCATTAAGCAACATTTGTTTTTGTTACTCTTGCAAAGCTTCCTTCAGACCTCTAGTTCTTGGTCTTTTCCTTTTCCCTTTTACCTCTAATGCTTCAGGCTTGCTTGATGTCATTTTCTCTTTACCTTTTCCAGTTTGCTGCATTACCTTAGCTTTCTCTGTTGCTAGGATCAACTCTTTTGCTTTGAGTTGACTGCTTTCCTATTCAAGGAATGTTATAACATACTTTGCGCTTCCCAAGTTTATCATAAGCTCCTTGATTTGGTAGTATTTGTCCCTAATAACCTATCTCATGCTTGTGGTTTGATCTTCTCAATCTGAATCAGCTAGCTCAAACTCATCCTCCACTGTATCCTTATGTTTTGTTGCTGATTCCTACTTTGTCAATGAAGAAGGCTTGGCCCCTTTCTTTTTGTCAGAAGAAAACACAAACCTCTGCCCTTTCTTATACACTTTGGTCACCTCTGGTTTGGGTAGTTGAGTCTTATCTATTGGTTTGCTAGATGACCCCATCTCTGTTTGTTGTTTTGGTGCACTTGGGGACTGAGATGTTGCATTTTGCTCAAGCCATTTTAAAGTTGTTTTTGAAAAGGCTTCCCAAGCCATACCCCTCTTTGCCAGCTGATGAAGAACAATGATTTTGATGAGATTGTGATGAAACAAGATTGGAGAGTGCTCTTTGTCCTTTAAGTGTATCTTCTCAGACATTTTTGAAATACTCCTGAACAGGTAATTGCACATGTTGAGTGGCTTTTGAGATGTGAAATGCATCAAGAGGCGAATATGATAGGCATACAACCTAGAGAATCTACCTTCACAAGTAAAGAACCTCATCATGGTTTTCATTAAAGGGGCATACTTCTCAAGCAAATATCTGAAATCCATGAGGTGAGTATGTGTATCTCTGTATGGAGCCTTTAAGAAGGGCTTGTAGTTTTCAAGATCTAGATTCATTCCCTTGAACCAATATTCACCATTGTTTGGCAAACCAATTACTAGTGAGATGGAGGCCATTGAGAAGCTAAATTCAATACCAACGATGACAACAATCTCCCCTTTCAATTTTGTAGCTACCCAATCTGTCAGCTGCTGATAAAACCCTGTTTCACTTACTCTTTTACAAAATTCCAAACAGTGAACATCCTCAAAGCATTGCTTGATGAAAGGATAGGAGTTGATTTGGTTGCAATCTGATGGTTCATACATGAGAATCCTCCCTCCTTTGTGTTGTCTCTTTCTTTCTGGTGAAGATTCAACCTCCATGATGACACAAAATCCTAGCAACAGGAAGTGAAAATAAATGTGAGGTGAGAATGAAAATGAAGTGATGTGTGAGAGATTTTGACAAAATGATGGGAGGGATTTTATGAAAGATGAGATGGCTTTGAAAAACTAATGGAAATAAGTGAGGAAAATAATGAACAAATGTGGCTGCTTGTATGTGAGACCAAGAAGGTTTATGATGAGATTTGCCCAAAATAACTCTAGGAATGAGCTAAGGTTTTGTTTTTTTAGTGTTTAAACTTTGTTTAGAGGTGGATGAACTGGTCAAAATGGCTCATCAGACATGTGTGCAGGTGTAGAATATCAATTTACATGTTTTGGAGATGAAAAGTGATGACGATCATTTCTACCCTAGCATTTCCCATGGAACTTTTGCTACAAACCCTAGCTTGAGAAATTATTGACATGGAATGAAAATGGGAAAGAAAATATAGAGGAAAATGATGTACTTACTTGTTCCTCAGCCTTAGAAAGCAATTTGACTGAGCTTGAAAGCAAAAATTTTGAATTTTGGGAAAATTTGGGTGAGTTTCGGGTACTTTGTCCTACGCGTAGCGCAATTCACCTATGCATAATGACAGCCTTCAAAGCGCATCATAGTGTATCTACGCGCAGCGCCTCCAATTTTTGGCCAATTTCTCCTAGGGAAAGAGGTTTTCCACTTTTTTGGGCGAGTGAGCTCGATGATGAGGAGTGAATGAGACATGAATGAAAAGGTTTTGATTATTTTTGAGTTTATGTAGGGATAATTTCTTCACCTTTTCAAAAAGAGAAAAGAAACCAACCCTCCTTTGTGAACCGATTTCACTTTCTTGAAGACAGATTTTACCTTTACCATTGCAAATGTGCTTTTTGATCTCCTGAGTGCTCGAGCTTCCTTCTTCTGAAACCTTTGATGTCATGAAAATATGAAAAGTGTGTGAATAAATCATGATCAATTCTTCAACTGTTGCTTTGTCATGTTTGACTTATTTCTGGTTTTTTTTTTATGGAAATGGCAAACCTTGGGGACCTAATGGATGACCTAAGACCTAATGGAATGATGATGATGACTTAACCCATTTTCATGGTGTATGATAAGAAACTAGAATGAGTGGAATTTCAAACAATGACTCCATCTTATACTGACCATACAATGACCAAATTTGATGTGTAAACCTAGTAACAGAAAAATTTGATGATGAAAACCTGAAAAGATCATGGTAAAAGCATTTTTTGATCCAGATGATAGGCTAACAAGACTGACACTAACATTGGCTCCAACTAGGGATGGTAGCACATTGGAGGTGTTAAGAACACCGTAGATCAAGTAGCCTTATTCATTGGGCAATGGAGTCAACATGCATAAAAACTGTTTTTTTTTTTACTTGAGACTCACTGACCTTTTGACATGAACCATATAAAAAGAAATGAAAACAGTACTGACTAAAAGAGCCTTAGGCCTTCACTTTGGGCTTCAAACTCTAATGATAGCTATCTAAAATGCTAGAATTAAAATACACACCGGTATGTAAAATGATGATGACTTTTTTGGATTTTAGACATAGTAGTGCTTGAGAAGCCTACCATTGGTCACCCCTCCTAAATAATATTTTCCATCCATCTCTTCTAACAAGAAAGCATTCTTTCCTCTAAAAGAAGAAATTTTGTAAGGACCCTTCCACAAGTTCTCAATCTTACCATGTTTGCCTTTGTCTTCATTTCTAGCATCCCAGCGAAGGACAACATCTCCCAAATTGAATTTGTCTTCCTTGGTTTTGCTATCATAAATCTTTTTTATTTTATCTTGGAGTTTGGATGTGTTTTGAAAAACTTCATCCCTTGTCTGCTGTAAATGAATTATCTGGTTTATTCTCCTTTGTATGTCATTAGTTTCACTATCCAATTCCTGTTATATTTTCATTACTGGGACAACAAGAGATGAAGGAAACACTGTGTCAACTCCATATACCAGCTGGAAAGGAGACATAACTGTTGACTTTTTGGTGCTGACCCTATCCGCCCACAAAGAATTGTTGAGTTTTTTATGCCAATTCTTCTTGTTCACCTCCAAGACCTTTTTGATGATGTTAACCAAAATTTTGTTGGAAGATTCAGCCAAGTTGTTCCCCTATGGATGATAAGTAGTAGAATGTCCTAGCACAATATGATATTTGGCACAGAAATCCACCATTATTGTTTATTTAAAAGCAGCAGCATTGTTTGTTATTATTTTCTGTGGGCAGCCAAATATAGACAAGATATTAGACTCTAGAAATTGAATGATGATAGGATCAGTGGCTTGCTTGGTTGGGATAGCTTCAATTCACTTTGTAAAGTAGTCAGTGGCTATTAATATCCATTTGTGTTGTGCTGAAGATGAAGGATGGGTTTTTCCAATGAAATCAAGACCCTACTACTGCAAAGGAGCTTAAATCAGAATAGCTTGTAGTGGTAATGGCAGAAGTCTCCTCTTTCCTTGAAAAATTTGGCATTCATGGCAGCTCATGATTGTTTTGTATGTATCAGAAAAGAGGGTGGGCCAATAGAAACCAACTCTTAAGATGTTGTTTGTTGTAGTTTTCCAAAAATGATGATCGCCACAATCTCCCCTATGAAAATATTTCATTATATCTTTAGCTTCATTTTCTATTAAACAATTCAATAGCACACCTCAGGATCTTTCCAAAATAAAACACCATCCAGAATACAATATTTTTAAACTTTGAGTTTCAATGATCTAACTTTACCTTTGGGAAATTCTGGAGGAGGACTCAAGTGTTGCAAAACATAGACAATGTTAGAGTACCAAGGTGAAGACATGAACATATCAGACACTTGCAAGAAAGGGTCTCTTTTTTTTTTTTTTCCTGATTCTTTTGATAGTGCAACCATCAAATTAATATCCAGTGCATGTAGATTTGATTACTCCATAATCTCGGCTATCCCTTGTCCTTTGATGAGATTTGTAAGTTTGATCTCCAAGTCATATTCTATCATTGCTGCAATCCATTTGCCTCTTCTGCCTTCTGGATCTGTTTGTACAAGAATTTCCTTTACCACTGCAGTAGGGACATAAGCAACAGTATGTGAATGTAGAAGATAAACTCGGAAAAATTTGAGGGCTTTTACTAATGCCAATTCCTGTTTCTCAATAATATTATATCTCAATGTTGCGTCTCTTATAGTGAGACTGAAGAATGCTATAGGCTACTCATTTTTCTGATCTTTTTTCTACATTAGGACTGTTGCTAATGTGTGCTTAGAAGCAAAAGCAAAAATGATGAAATATGAGCTATAATCTGGGCTAATCAAAATAGGAGCAGTAGATAATGTAAACTTTACCGCATGAAGTGATTTCTTGGCCTCCAAAGACCACTTTACCTCGCTATCCATTTTCAACATATTTGTCATTTCTTTCAAGTGCTTAGCTAGATTAGGAATAAATCTCCTCAAAAAAATTAATTTTCCCATTGAACGATTGAATCTCTTTCTTGTTCCTAGGGAAATCTAATTGTTGAACAGTCTCCACTTTGGCAGGATCAATGCGGATGCCATCTTTAGAGATGATGTCTCCTAGTAGCTTACCTTCTTCCATGGCGAACAAGCCCTTCTTTGGGTTAAGTGAGATGCCAAATTTTCTACATTTTTGAAAAACGATCCTTAAGTGATGCAAGTGATCTTCATCAAATTTTGAAAATATTGTTAGATCATCAAGATAGATAACTAGAAATATATCTTTTTCATTTGCAAATGCTATGTCCATAGCCCACTAAAAGGTAGCTCCTTCATTCTTCAGCCCAAAAGGAATCTTGGCATACATGAATGTACCCCATGGCATTGTGAAGGCTATCTTGAGCTTATCATCTTTGTGTACCAGAATTTTATTGTACCCAAAGTATCCATCAAGCAGTGACATCCTAGAGGATCCAACCACCTTCTAAAGTATGTGATCCATCTTAGGCAGGGGATAGTTGTATTTTAGGGACACCTTATTGAGATTTCTGAAATCAATACATAGACGAATTTCCCCAGTCTTTTTCCTCACAGGTACTAGATTAGACATCCATTCAGAAAATCAAATGGGAACAATTATTCTAGACTTATAAAGTCTATTTACCTCTTTTTCAATTGATGGCAGTAACTTGGGATTGATTCTTCTCAATTTATGGTGAAATGGCTTCTGATCCTGATTTATAGGAATAACGTGCTAAATGATACTCTTATCATAAAATTCCAGATCAAAGTAATCCCAAGAAAATGCATCAACAAATTCCTTCATTAAAGACATGTACTTACCCTTTGTTTCAGGAGATAGAGACTTCGATAGTTTGACCAATTTAGGATTTTCAACCGTGCCAATGTTGACACCTTCTACTCCCTTTTCAGTGGGAACCATGGTCGGCTTCTTGGTGATATTATCCCTATCAAATAACTCCTCCAAAGGCACCAAGACTCTTGGAATGTTTTTGTCCTTGAGTTGCAATACTTCATTGTCAGCTGAATGGATGTGAGAAGCATCAAAATGGTATACACCATCAATGTCAGAATTCTGAAATTCTCCTTCCAATTGCAGAAAACTATTTATTTGCTTATCATCACCAAACACTTGCCAAAACCTCATGTTATCTGGGACATCTGGGTGATGCTTAACATGGAGGGAGTACATATGATTATAATGGAAAGGAATCTTCACCATGCTGGCTGCAGTGGCAAGTGAATCAGCTATGACATTTTGAGTTCTAGGAATAAGAGATAATGTATATTCTGAAAAAGTTTTGAGAATATCAAGTACAGTATTACGATAAGCTCTCATTCTTGGGTGTTTGGCCTGGTATCCCCCTTTGACCTGCTTGATCACTAACTCGAAATCGCCATAAAAATAGATCTTTTTTGCTTCGAAATTTTTCTGAATTTTGAATCTAGCAATCAATGCCTCATATTCCGCCTCATTATTTGAACATTCAAAGGCCAGCTTGTAAGAGCTCATTCTCACATTCCGAGGAATTTTGTTTGGCTGATGTAGTGGCCCAGGTATCTAAACACCTATTCCTGCTCCTTCTCTTCCCGATGTGCCATCAAACTCCATGGTCCAAAGACCATTTTCTTTGTCTGGAAAAATAATTTATGAAGACTAAATTTCTTGATTTTTAGGATTTTGAATGGCTAGCTCAGATCTTTCTATTTTCTGCACTATTCTTTAAATCTTCTCAATAAGATTTGTAGGTTGTCTATATTCCTCAACAACCTCTTTACTTTCTGTTGTGACACTTTCATGGATGCTACCCATTAGGTTGGGAATTTCTAAAATTTCTACTAACTGACTTTCATCATCACTAGTATCCATATCACTGAACAGAATGAAAGAGTTAAGATCAATATGAACAACATGTATAGGATGATTGACTGGCCTTACCTTACTACTGATCATAAATTTCATCTTCTTTTCTCTATAAAGTTTCCAGAGTTGTCCAGAAGCAGGGATAGTGGCATATGAAAAATCAAGCTACAGAGTGCCCTTTAATTTTGCTCCCCAAGATCTTGAAAACAATATGCCAAATCTAGGAGGAAGATCAGTCACTACAACATCCATAAGTACATTTTTGGCTAGAATTTGGTTTAAGGACACTACCAAGTCTTTAATAAGGCCAAGTCATTTCACTCTTCCAGAATCAAAAGAATAAAGATCATGGTAAGGTCAAGTGATGCTCAATCCTAATTTATCCATGATGGCTTTAGGCATCAAATTATGAGAGGCGCCAGAATCTAGCATAGCATTATGAAGGATAAAGTCATGAAGTTTAAGGCTTAGATAAAAAGGAGGAATTTCACTATCTTTAGGAGCTCCTTATAAGGCTGGACCAAAAAGGATGGTTGGCTCATCATCAGCTACATTGACTGTATTAGACATCTGATCAATCCTAAGCATTTTTTCAATTTGAAATTTGTATTTGTCATTCCTTTCCAATTCGGTGAGGGGAATAGCTATCTTCAATTTAGAAATTTCATTTTCCAAACTAAAAAGATTAGATTGCTTTTCTACCTCCTCTGAAGCGATGCCCTTCCTTTCTATTTGGCCTTTAACTTGAGTTTCCTTCTTTTGGCTTTCAGTTTGCAATTCTTTGTCCTTCCTCACATTGCTAGTGGGGGCTTCATTGGTTCTATCCCGATTATGTGTGACAATAGCTTTGTCTTTATTCTGGCCTGCAAGAGTGGTTTCTTTACTTGGTGCATCCTTTTGCAAATTTTTGTCTTTTCTGCAATAGAGTAACAGGCACACTTCTGTTTCTTAAATTGTACTACTTTTGGAGATGACTTAGGGAATTCTGATATCCTCTTTGGTACTCTTCAGTCCTTTCAGCCCACAGATCTTCGCTTGCAAGCACAAATTGCTGATCATTTGGTATAAAAGAGTGTTCAGAAAACTGATCTTCTTCTATTAGGAAAGTAGGCAGTTCATCTTCTTGAAAGAAGTGATTTTCTTCTACAATTTCTTCTTCATCTTCTTCCTGACCTTTAGTGTAGTTTTGCTGAAATGGAGCTTTCACTTGACCTTGAGTATCTTGATTTTGTTGCTCTTTCTGTCGATGTCTGAACTGTTGTTGTTGCTCTCCTCGAAAGTTAGGACTCCTCACTGATGGTTCAGCTTGTCGATCAGTTATGGATATTTTATCCATCATCCTTTCCATAGTTTTTATCAGACTATCAAGCTTTGCATCAGAGGATGATGCAGTTTCTTCTCTAAAAGCAACTCTTTTCTCCACTCCTTCTGGCTTTGATTTTGACTTCTTAATGAGAAAATTGGCTTCAACACTGATTGCATTCCATTGCATCTCTTCAAGAGTAGTTGGATCCATTTCTCTGAGCTGGTAGGCCATATTTGGTTCGAAAGCATCAAGATAATGAAGAAGATCCAAACCGGGTGGAGGTTTCATATCATCAGGTATAGAATTGTAAATTGTATTAAATTTTGATGTGAATCCTTGAACTAGTTCATTGGGGTTCCTTTTCATTGCATTATATTCAACCAATATCTGTAATGCATTTTTCTTCTCTTGCCAACGAGCTAGAAATAATTCAATCAATCTTTTAGAACTATTAATGGAATTTGCAACCAGACTTCGAAACCATTTCTTAACATCTCCTAAGAAACTCTGAGTGATAATCATCATTTTGGCATTCTCCTCATCAATTTCTTCTAAATCAATGAATTCTATTAACTTGTCAACATGATTTTGATCTGTAATTTATGCACTTCCATCAAACAAAGGAAGTCTTTGACCATAGTTTTGAGGCAAAGCAGTAAGTTGAGTAGGTAGTAAGAGAGGTGCAAAACTTGCCATGACTATTGGAGAAAGTGAAGGTGTTACAATGGATTGTGTAAGTATAAGTGGTAGTGTTGTTGAGGATGATGGAACTACTAAAATGGGTTGAGGAGGCAAGGATGGAACGAACGGGGGAGGCAGGAAAGATGATGAAACTGAAGCTTTAGGAGATGTAGTAGATGAGCTTGGAGGTGAAAAAGGGGATGAAGTTGTGGCTAGGTATTCAAGTTGGTATTGAACAAAACCTTTTTCAGTTGTGATCTGGAGTTGGTCAGCAAGGCTTTGATGCTTATCAAAGTTTAACCACAGTTCATGATCAGTCTTAGCAGACAAAGATTCTAAAGAAATAGAGTGAGTTTCAACTTTTAAAGGTTATAATGTTGTATCAGAGATGCAGGAGTTAGACTTGGACCTTGTAAGTGATAATTCTATCTTCTCTTCAAATGGAATTTTCTCAAAGGAAAATAAGTTTCTAGGTAGAGAAGTTGTTCTTTTAATTTTTTGAAATGCACTTTTAGTGATAGGTAGTCTAAGTTTTCTGAGCAATCTTTCAGGGTCTTCAACAATGAAGGGTGGATTTGGGTTAGGATTTGACCTAGTATGCCTTTTGGAAGCCAGAATGTACACACCCTAAATTGATGAGATTTATGAATTCAGCCTATCTTTAGATACTGGAAACTGAGAGGTACAGAACTAGTTCTTTGAAAGCTCTTAGATTTTTACCAGGGATAATTTAATAGTTGTTTCCCAGGCAATGACGCCAAAAATTTTAGTCCTTACAATCTCCTAGGCTGAAAAGGAAATTGACAAGGGTAACCTCAAACCACTTTAGCTCAGTAGCTAGCCCCACTGAGCATGAGAGGGATCTCTCTATGTCTCTTATCAGTGATATGAATTTAAAGAACATGAATTTTAGGCTAAATATGTGTATTTTTTGTGAAAAATTGGTTTTTTAAGGATTTGCTAAACATAGGGTTTGGAGTCACAAGTAGGTCTAGGCGCTAGGAATGCAGGAGCAAACATAAGAATGAGCTAGGTGTCAAAAGCCATGGTGTAAATTGAGTATTTGTCAGTGTAGTATAGAATATATAGTGTGGAAGAAACTAATGAGCATAAATAAACATGATTTCATTAGCTTAGGAAGACAAAACACATAACTATGAAAACCAGATAACAGAGCTTGAAAAAAAATAATTATGAATATTTCACTCAAAGGCATTCATAGAAAGAAGAGATATAATGTATATAAAGATGTTTAGACCATGAGAAAACAAAAAGAATGAAGTACAAGCACCATGAACTCACTGGGCTAGAGTTCCTTAAAAATAGCTTGAACCTGTATTTGTATTAGCTGAAAGATGATTACAATGAAAGCCTCCTTCACAAAAAGTTTAACCCTCTTCTCCTAAAGTGAAACAGTACTTATAGACTCTCGTAGACCACTTTCCCACCTTTAGGAGTCGAATTTATTGGTGGAGGAACTGACTCCAAGATTCTCTCAACCAATTGGTGAGAGTGAGAAGGTGCAACTCAAACACCCCATGAAGAGTTTGATTAGGAGTTTGCTTCTTTTATGAGGCCTAATAAACATCAAAAACAACCTATGATATACATTTATTCATGCCTACATCACCTAGCCTTGTAACTTATGCCATTACATAGAGAATCTTGACTTTGACCAAGTTTGACTAGAAACTAGAAATTTTACACAGTGAAATTTTGCAAATAAAAAAAGAGAAAATGCAGAAGTGCAGCGCCGACTTTGATCTGATTGGGAGGTGCCTTATAGGGGTAAAAATTCAAATTGGAGAGATTATTCAACTAGCCCTTCAAGTCTAGTTTCTAGAACCGCTTGAATTTGTGAATTTGGAGCATGGCAAGACCTTCAAAAATTCATTCTCCCAAGGTCGCTCCAAAAGCACAATGCCTGTCAAAAAATGGTCCATAACGCTATTTTTTTGCCACTTTTTTGCAGTTTTCTCCCAAACTAAGCCACCTTTGAAAAATATGGGAAAATGGGTTTTTATAGGATGCCAATACCTTTCCAAAAATGGATGCCTAAGGAAAAAGTGCAACGCGCTTATGTAAAGGCCAAATTTCTGAATTTAGACTAAAATTTGCCAAAAACTCAAAATGTTGAGAATTGGCTCAAAATTGGAGGGACGGTGTAAAAATGAGTTTGTTATAGCTTCATGGATGCTTCAGCAAGCATCTCCAAGTTTCCCTCATCCTTTTGATCTTTTTTTGCTTTCTTGAGTTTGTTTTCAAGTTGTTTCACTTTGACATTGGCAATCATGTTTTGAGCTTGATAATGATGTGCCATGTTTCTGAGAATTTGATTATCTCTGTTTGCCTTCTCCAGGAGCTTCTCTAAGTGTTCATTCACCGTGTTAAGCCAATATTCTTTATCTTGATTTACCTCTAGGGCAATTCTTTCTTCTAGGTCAAGGTCTTCATTAAGCAACATTTGTTTTTGTTCCTCTTGCAAAGCTTCCTTAAGACCTCTGCTTCTTGGTCTTTTCCTTTTCCCTTCTACCTCTGATGCTTCAAGCTCACTTGATGTCATTTTCTCTTTACCTTTCCTGGTTTGCTGCATTAGCTTAGCTTTCTCCTTTTCTAGGATCAACTCTTTTAATACATATTTCATTAAAATTAGAAAAGTTCTATTACATGGACATCACTAGAATTGGGTTTTTTTATTACTTTGAAATTCTAGATTCACTATTAATTCCATATTTAATGAAATATGTGTTTTTTGCTTTGAGTTGACTATTTTCCTGTTCAAGGAATGTTATAACATACTTTTCCCTTTCCAAGTTTATCGTCAGCTCCTTGATTTGGTAGTCTTTGTCCTTGATAACCTATCTCATGCTTGTGGTTTGATCTTCTGGCTCTAAATCACTTAGCTCAAATTCATGCTCCACTGTATCCTTATGTTTTGCTGTCGATTCCTACTTTGTTGATGAAGAAGGCTTGGCCCCTTTCTCTTTGTGAGAATAAAACACAAGCCTCTGCCCTTTCTTATACACTTTGGTCACCTCTGGTTTGGGTGGATGAGTCATCTATGTTGGTTTGCTAGATGACCCCATCTCCGTTTGTTGTTTTGGTGCACTTGGAGACTGAGATGCTGCACTTTCCTCAAGCCATTTTAAAGCTGTTTCTAAAAAGGCTTCCTAAGCCATACCCCTCTATGCCAGCTGATGAAGAACAATGGTTTTGATGAGATTGCGATGAAACAAGCTTGAAGAGTGCTCTTTTTCCTTTAACTGTATCTTCTTAGACATTTTTGAAATACTCTTGAATAGGTAATTGCACATGTTGAGTGGCTTTTGAGATGTGAAGTGCATCAATAGGCGAATACGATAGGCATACAACCTGGAGAATCTACCTTCATAGGTAAAGAGCCTCATGATGATTTTCATTAAAGGGGCATGCTTCTCAAACAAATATCTAAAAGTCATGAGGTGAGTATGTGTATCTCTCTATGGAGTCTTTAAGAAGGGCTTGTAGTTTTCAAGATCTAGATTCATTCCCTTGAACCAATATTCACCATTGTTTGGAAAACACCTTGCTAGTGAGATGGAGGCCACTGAGAAGATAAAATCAATACCGACGATGATATCAATATCCCCTTTCAATTGTGTAGCTACCCAATCTATAAGCTAGTCATAAAACCCTGCTTCACTTACTCTTTTACAAAATTCCAAACAGTGAGCATCCTCAAAGAATTGCTTGGTGAAATGATAGGAGTTGATTTGGTTGCAATCTGATGGTTCATATCTGAGAATCCTCCCTCCTTTGTGTTGTCTCTTTCTTTTTGGTGAAGATTCAACCTCCATGATGATACAAAATCCTAGCAGCAGGAAGTGAAAATAGATGTGAGGTGAGAATGAAAATGAAGTGATGTGTGAGAGATTTTGACAACATGATGGGAGGGATTTTATGAAAGAAGAGATGGCTTTGAAAAACTAATGGAAATGAGTGAGGAAAATAGTGAACAAATGTGTCTGCTTGTAAGTGATACCAAGAAGGTTTATGATGAGATTTTCCCAAAATAACTATAGGAACGAGCTAGGGTTTTGTTTTTTTAGTGTTTAAACTTTGTTTGCAGGTGGATGAACTGGTCAAAGTGACTCATTAGACATGTGTGCAGGTGTAGAATATCAATTTACATGTTTTGGAGATGAAAAGTGATGATGACCATTTCTACCCTAGCATTTCCCATGGACCTTTTGTTACAAACCCTAGCTTGAGAAATTATTGACATGGAATGAAAATGAGTAAGAAAATATAGATGGAAATGATGTACTTACTTGTTCCTCAGCCTTAGAAAGCAATTTGACTGAGCTTGAAAGCAAGAATTTTGAATTTTGGGAAAAATTGGGTGAGTTTGGGGTACTCTGTCTTGCACGTAGCGCAGTTCACCTACGTGCAACGCCTACCTTCAAAGCACGGCGCAGTGTATCTATGCCCAACGCCTCCAATTTTTGGCCAATTTCTCCTAGGGAAAGAGGTTTTTTCCTTTTTTGGGCGAGTGAGCTCAGTGATGAGGAGTGAATGAGACATGAATGAAATTTTTTTGAGTCTTTTTGAGTTTATATAGGGATAATTTCTTCACTTGTTCAAAAAGAGAAAAGAAACCAACCCTCCTTTGTGAACTGATTTCACTTTTTTGAAGACGGATTTTACCTTTACCATTACAAATGTTCTTTTCGATGTCCTGAGTGCTGGAGCTTCCTTCTTCTAAAACCTTTGAGGTCATGAAACTATGAAAATTGTGCTAATAAATCATGATCAATTCTTCAACTGTTGCTTTGTCATGTTTGACTTTTTTTTTTCTTTTTTCTTTTTTTTTTATGGAAATAGTGGACCTAATGGATGACCTAAGACCTAATGGAATGATGATGATGACTTGACCCATTCTCATGGTGTATGATAAGCAACGACCATGAGTGGAATTTAAAACAATGACTCCATCTTGGACTGACCATACAATGACCAAATTCGCTGTGTAAACCTAGTAATAGAAAAATTTGATAATGAAAACCTGAAAAGATCATGGTAAAAGCATTTTTTGATCTAGGTGACAGGCTAACAAGACTAACACTAACACACCCAATCCACATTTAATTGTCAACCCGGGGTTCTACCAGTTATTTCAAGGCTATCATGCACTATATGTGCAGACCACAGTTTTCCCACCCATTATTGAACATTAATTATAAATTCATCAATGTGTAGTAACAAGAAATAATTGTAACAACAAATAAGAGTAACAAGTTCAATGCTTATAATTTTGAACGAAATATTGAGATTTCTTTTCTATTTTTTGTAAATAGATATTGCCCTCTCCAGGAGAACCCAGGATAAGTGTAGATTCAATTTTCCCATATTTTTTTGAAGTACTGAGCCAACTACTGAAGCCTTTTCATTGAATGGAAAGGGAAAGAGATCGACATGTATTGGAATTTGAAATCCCAACAGATAGAAAGAGTGTATTACGAGCTTGTACATGAATGTCCTGTTCCTATTATGACGATTTAAGCTTGTAACTCTAATCAAGCACGACTTACTTACATCTTACTAACCCATATTTATTGTGTACATTAATCACCAATGTTACCATATTCAATACATGGGACGTATATCATAACTAAGCTTATACCTTTGTGTAATATGAGTTATTCACCTAATCTAAGTAACAATGGTAATGGTTCTATGTTTCCTGTATGATTAAGATTATTGGTTTTGTTTTAACACTAGTTGTATACGTTGTTTCCATAATTAATTACAAGTACTCATCACACTTCTACATAAGATTGAACATTACCTATATAGAAACGAACAGGGGTTTCAGGTTTCCTTAGTCACTTAGATCAGATTAATCCTACATTATGTTAGAGATTTATGTTCAACATGATGAAATAACAAGACTTGTTTCTTACTATTATACGGAGAATGCAAATGTTATCCACTTGCATATATTATGTGTTGATGTATTTTGGTTCAGTGTCATGAGAAGTGGAGATGTTATAATCATAAGGCCCAACCTAACAATGAATGATGTTCCTACGATGTTGGAAAAAGGATGGGTTCATACCATGAAGCCCTTCAAAGGCAATGCAAATGGTTACAGGTAAATTTGATTGTTGTCCAGATTTTTATTATAAGTTCAATCCTTATATGTCTGAACGACGTATTGAGATTTCTTATCTATTTTTTGTAAAAAAAGATTTCCCTCTCCAGGGGAACTCAAATAAGTGCAGATTCAATTTTCCCATATCCAAACGAAGGACTGAGCCAACTACTGAAGCCTTTTCAGCAAATGGAAAATGAAAAAGATGGACATGGATTAGAATTTAAAATCCCAATAGACACAACGAGTGTATTACGAGCTTGTACATGAATGTCTTGTTCTTGTTATGACTATATAAGCTTGTAACTCTAATCAAACATGACTTACTTACAACTTACTAAGCCATATCTATTGTGGACATTAATCACCAGTGTTCCCATATTCAATACATGGGACATATATCATAACTAAGCTTATACCTTTGTGTAATTTGAGATATTCACCTAATCTAAGTAACAATGGTAATGGTTGACTGAATTTGAGATATTCAAATTTGAGCAATGGAAGATGGTGATATGAAGAATTGGTTGACCGAAGTATTCATGGATCAACTCAGATCAAGTTCTTCCAGATATTTAGGTAAGAAGCCATTATTTGTCGATGCTTCTTTTGATAGAAATACTAGATCTTTCCAAAGGCATCAAGAAAAACTAGACAAGGTGTGCTCACTCACCTTGGGGGAAGTGAGGAGAGAAATTCATGGTATCCAAAATGAGATATCTGCTCTAAAAACTCAGATTGCAGAAATCAAGAAAGGAAAACAGGTGATAGGAAAAGAAGGAGGAGATCCTCATGCATGGGACACTACTGAGTACACCAGCAATCCAAATATTGAAGTTGTTGAAGGGAAAAATGATCCTGTCTATGGATTTAAAGAAATGAGGCTCCTAGCCATCTCCTATCAGCAATATCATATCAAAGTCAATATCTGCATTAAAGGAGAAATGTTCAAGCTCACAACACTCCTTGACTCAGGAGTTGATGTGAACATTTTAAACAAAAAGATCATACCAGCAAGATATTGGGTCTCTACAAGAAGAAATGTGGTAGGCTTGGGTAATAAAACGCTCAACTACGAAGTTCCTAAAGCTTCCATATGTTTTGCTCACCATTGCATAAATCTGAAGTTCACAGTAGCAGATATCCCAGTTGACTGCATTCTAGGAAATATTTTCCTAACAGCTGTTGAACCACATGGGTCAACAAGATTGAGAGGAAATAAAGCTGGTTATTTTATATATGTTCCTACTTGAAAAGGAACAACCAAAAGGATTGAGCTGCCATACATCTCGAATCCTCAAGTCTCTACAATGGTCCAGATTGTCCAAGACTTGAACAAAGCAGAAGCCAGATTGTCAGATCTAAAAGATCTGAAATCTACACACAAAGGTCAAGAACAACGTAAAGATCCTTGAGTTAAGAGGAAAATTGAAGATTTGAAGAAGGAAATTGAAGAATAATGTTGCTCAGAAGAACCGAATGCATTCTGGCATAGAAAGTAGCATACAGTGGAACTCCCATATAAAGAAGGATATATAGGCAAACCCTGTAAAAGTAGAGCTATTCCTATGAATAAGGAATACAGGGATCTCTGTAAAAAAGAGATCAAACAACTCTTAGACCGAAAGCTCATCAGGGAATCTAATAGTCCATGGAACTGTTATGGCTTCTACGTCAACAAAAGAGCAAAAAAAATCAGGGGTATTCCAAGGCTGGTAATAAATTTTAAACCACTGAATTCTATTCTTGTAGATGATACCCATCCTATTCCTCACAAAGGGGATCTGATAAGTAGGATAGCTGGAGCCAAAGTTTTTTCTAAATTTGATTTAAAAGTAGGATTTTGGCAAGTTTCCATTGCAGAAAAAGACAAATTCAAAATTGCTTTCAGTATTCCAGCAGGCCATTATGAGTGGAATGTCATGCCTTTTGGTTTGAAGAATGCACCATCAAAATTCCAGAAGGTAATGGACAAGATCTTCAAGCCATATTTTGGTTGGCTCATAGTATACATAGATGATGTTCTGATCTTTTCTAAGAATATCCAAGATCATTTTAAGGATGTATATACTTTCAAGCAGCTAGTAAAGCATAATGGTCTTGTTTTGAGCAAAAAGAAGATAGAAGTCTTTCAGAATACTATCAGATTTCTTGGCCACACCATCTCCAATGGACAAATTTCTCTACAGAAGCATGCGCTGGAGTTTGCTGACAAATTTCCCGATGTTATCACAGACAAGAATCAATTGTGGAGATTCTTGGGATGTTTGAATTATGTCAGTAATTTTTATCAAGATTGTGCCACTGACAGAAGTGTGTTGAATAAGAGACTTAAGAAGAATCCACCTAGGTGGACAGAAGTTCATGCCAAGGCTGTTCAGAATATTAAAGTTAAGGTAAAGTCTCTTCCTATATTATATGTTTCACATGATAATGCATTCAAGATTGTCGAAACAGATGCCAGTAATATTGGATGGGGAGGAATCCTAAAACAAAGGAATGGCGACACTGAACAAATTGTTCAGTATGCATCTGGGACTTGGAATGCAGCTGAGAAAAACTATTCCACCATTGAAAAAGAAGTAAAAGCTGCGTGAAACTGCATCAGAAAATTTGATGTCTATCTAATAAACAAACAGTTCTTGCTCAGGACTGATGCTTCAGCTCTTCAGAAAGTTTTAACTAAAGACATCAAATAGCCAGGAGAGGCTAAATTTGCCAGATGGCAAGCACTCTTTGCAAATTTTGACTTCGAGGTCAAACATATAAAAGCAACAGATAACTGCATCCCTGATTTCCTCAGTAGAGAGTACATCCAGCCTTAAGACCACATAATGGTCATAGTCACTGAATGGGATCAAACCCAAAAGCAAGTAGTCCTGCGCACTATCCCTGACAATCAGGACTAGGAAGAATACAAAAAAAATTGGAAGCCTACTTGGTAGCTGAGAAATACAAAAGTACTAGATGCCAATCTTCAAGCACGTACTGATATTCAACATCTTGTACCTAAAAGAAGAGTGTATCCTAAAGGCAGTAAATGGATATATGATATGATTTATACAAAAGCAAAAAAGAGAAGCCAGATTTGTAGAAGATGCTCTGCAACAAGATTTTCATGATATATCAGGCATATGGTGTCATGGTGGGGTCTGCAGTGGAATATATGCTAAATATTTTTGCATCCATTGAACCAGAAACCTAGAATGGTCATGGCCAACACATAAAGCTGCACTTTGGCCAAAAGGAGATCCTAACATTATTTTTCCTGACACTGTTTATGATTTTGCAGTTTACACGCAGTTATGGTGGGATTTTCTTAATGTTGATGATAAAGAAGAAATCCACTACACTAAATTAAAGTTTAGTAAAACGAGAATCTTTCAGAGAAATCAATAATGCAACTGGCTCCAGAAATGGTGAATCGATTATGGTGTCAATAGAACAGGAATGGACCTGGTCTATCATGAGTCATACTACCAAAACCATTGTGATACATGCGTTGAACATAGTATTCCAAAATGTTTTCCCACTGTCTATAAAAATGTCAGAGAAATGGGAATAGGAGAATGGAAACCTATGCATGATACTAATAATTCCCTAAACAAGTACATGTGTTGCCATTATGAATGGTTAGTTCTAACCAAAATAAAGCATCAAATCATTTTGGGCAAACCGATGATCATCCGAAGGATCTTTACTAAACCCTGGGACAAATTATTGTATAAAAAGCATAGATTCTCTGAAATCACTTTTCTGAAAGTTCTCATGGGCTTATCTATTAAAAGCATCCATTATTGTAATCATGACATCTAGTCACAAGGACCCAATTGTGGCCAGCTTTTCTCATGGGCTTTGCTGTACAAAAGCATCCACTATTTAAACAATTGATCCACTAAGTAAATAAGTGGAGATAGCATATCCTCCCGTAGGATTTACTTTTCCGGATGAGAATCTTTGTGCAGATGTCACCTCGGTGTTACCTGAAAGCAATGATTCTTTCCACCTGTTCGATGCTCTACAGGAGTGTTTGTCCCCTCTCATTTTCTATAAATTGAGGGTAAGGCTCATTCTGAGGCATTCACATTTGGAGAGTCTTAGAGTCTTAGAGAGTCTTAGAGATTTGAGAAGCCTGTGTATCAGTGTGCTTGGCACTGGTACGAACCTAAAGTGTCCAGATCTATTAGTAGTAAGTCAAGCCTATATATGAGTCGAGTCTGTATATTTTGAGGCAGAGTCTATTTGTTGTCAAGTAGCCTTCGGTGTTGCTTGTTCTTTTGTGAACGACATAAAGTCTGATAAATGCAATGATAGTCCATCTCTGATAAAGAATCCTCTCTGTCATATATGATATGTAATCTGAATCCATTTTGGGTAATAATATGAGTATACATTTCCACATCTGAATACCTGTGCACATTTTTAATTGTCTGCTATGGTAGTAGTTGTCTTACAATCTTCATTCGAAGTTCACTGGAAGTTCATTAGGGGTTCGCCAAAGGATCGAAGGGATGTCAGACCGTTGTTAGGCGAGGTAGCCACGTGTTGTGGTCGTAGAGCATGAAAGATCTAAGTAGGTTCGCACTAAGTTCACCACAGGTTCACCAGAAGTTGATTTCTGAAGACAGATGAAGGGACACAGCAAAGCCAAGAGTCAAAGCAAGCTTGTGACAAAAGCCTCTACTCTAAAATTATACACTAATTTCTTAAATGTGATATGTCTATGGATATGTTGAATTCTTACAGCAATAACGACTTCCAAGATCTGATGTAATGGAAATCGATTTAACACTGAACCATAGGAAGTAGTCCTTTGCTGCTTCTAATTTTATCGCAGTTGAAGTGATCTTCTGCCAACTTTTTCAGAATGGTTAGCCCCATAGAAACAAGCTTAAAGTCCTCTCAACTTCATTCCTCCGTAGAGAAGAGTAAAGATGCTACAGATTCCATTGAACCAGCGATGGCGGTCACCCAAATGCAATTTCGGTTTTTGTTTATCAATTCAGAGATTATCTCTGCAACCACTTTTCGAGTCTCCCATTCCTGATCGCTCTTGAAATTCAACATTTTGATCAACTTATCCACCACATCTCTCATGGTTCCAATTACTCTCAAATTTTCTTTTGAAAACCGATTAGTCTTTACAAGCACGAGCAGTACCCGAGCACCTTGATTTGTCCATCCTGACTACTGGAATGCAGCAACCCACGGTGTGTGATAAAAATCCCATCTTCAATCCGTCAAAAACGGCACCATCAAGGCACCGCGAATAAGTGACATAGAGAAATCCTTGGAGTGTGACGATATCAGATTGGCCGAAGCCATAATCGTCGTTCACCTCCTTAAGCAAGTTACATGCAACGATCCTCCACTACCAGTAGGCCTTTTCGATCAGAAAGAGAAATGCTTGGGTGAAAGATAGATCATAGAACATTTTGAGAGCCAATTGCGGATTATTGGTATTGCCACATGAATCTACGCCGTAGTACAACATTACTAACCAATAGAGAGACAAATTGACGTGAGCACCTCATGGTTTCTGATGAAGATGCGAGCACCTTCAGTCAATAATATTATGGTAACAAACCTGAAGTCCACCGTTTCCAAACTTGATGCGAAACCTCCTAGGAGGATGACAGTAGCCCAGATGAAGGCCAGCTTGCCCAAACAACTGGCTTACTTCTTCAGAATGACAAGCCTAAGAGCAAACAAAGTAATTATCATTCTGTGGTTCGGCTATAGGCATAACATCCAGAACACTCTATGATGTTCTGTCGCCAATCATTTCTCTAACAGATACGAACTTGAGAAGGGAGCTCTCCAACGATCCTGCACTGGGTATACCTGTCACCGGTCAGCAGATGAATAACTATACAACATCGCAGGCAGCATCCTTAAAAGATTTAATCCCCAACGAACCTGCGTAGACCACGTTGAATAACAGGTTTACGGACTTGGGAAGTGAGCCCTCCAACGTACCAGCGCTGGGTATACCTGTCTCCTGTCAACAAATGCATAATCAACAAATGCATAACCATACAACAACGCAGGAGGCACCCAACGAACCTCCGCAGAAATTAGGGTTTAACAATGGTTCATCAAACGGTTTAATACAGCAAGTCTCCAACGAGCCTACGTGTTATGAACAGCAGCAGCATACGCCCATTGAAACAGCCAATGAAACAGCCCGTTCCTCCTCCGCTGCTAATAATTCCAGCGCCCACTCAAATAATTTAAAACATCAAATTAACAGGGATATCACTAATAATTCTAGCGCCCACTCAAATAATTTAAAACATAAAATTAACATGGATATCAAGAAGTCAGAGAATCTTAGAAAATCCATGGTAATAAACCTTTCCCAGTTGGTCTTAGATGATAACTTAAAATTACTGCTAGAAAAAGGTTTAAATTTTGCATTATCTCCAGCCAAAATTCCTATAACTGACATCATAAGTAACATTGAAGTCATTATCAAAAACACTGATCAAAGCACAGCTGAAGAAATAAGACAAGATGTTTCCAAAATTCTCACAAATGCCAGACCTCCGCCCAACAACATATCCAAAGAATAAGCCATAGCCGTAAAAAATATCAAAAATAACAAAAACATTATAATCTTAAAAGCTGACAAAGGTAATGCCACGGTTATCATGGATAGAACAGATTATGATCATAAAATGGAGGAACACCTAAACAACAGTGGCTGTTACAGAGCTTTAAACAAGGATCCCAGCAACAAAATCCTTCACCTAGTAAGTAACAAAATAAAAAACTCCTCTCTTGACACCAACATTAAGCACAGATTAATCCCTAACAATGCTATTATCCCTAGAATTTATGGAGTGCCTAAAATCCACAAAGTTGGTGTTCCATTAAGACCCATAGTAAACACTATAGGATCTCCCATTTATTGGTTGGCTAAATATCTTGCAAACAAACTCAGACCTTTATTTGGCAACACTCCCTCTTACATCAAAGATTCGGCTTCCTTCATTGAATGGATCAAAAACCTAGAATTTAGTGACAATGACCTAATGGTTAGCTTTGATGTGGTGTCTCTCTACACCATGATTCCAGTGGATGAGGCCTTAGAAATATTGAAGAAAATCACAGACCTTGAAACAATGGAACTTGTAGGCATTTGCCTTAAATCTTCATACTTCAGTTTCAAGGGAAAAATATATGAGCAAACACATGGCGTTGCCATGGGCTCTCCATTATCTCCATTGATTGCCAATCTATACATGGAGAACTTTGAGCATATGGCCCTTAGGTCTTTCCCCTTTACCCCTGAAGAATGGAAACATTATGTAGCTGACATTTTTGCTAAATGGAGCCATGGTTTGGACAAACTTAAAGATTTTTTATCTCATATAAACAGCCTCTCTAAACACATAAAATTCACCATTGAAATTGAAAAAGACAACCAACTCCCTTTCTTAGATGTCCTTCTTACCAAGAACAATGGCAAACTAAGTCACCAAGTCTTCAGAAAACAGACACACACTGACAGATATCTTCATTCAAACTCCCACCACCATCTGAAACAAAAAATTGGTGTCATCAAAACCCTAGCCACCAGAGCCTCCAGAACCTCTGACCCTGAACATTTAGAGGAAGAACTTAACCATCTCCAGGAAGTCTTTTTAAACAATGGCTATCAAAAACACATTATCCAAAATACAATTAAAGATTCCATAACCAATAAACAGAAAAGAAAATCTCTTGAATACCCTAGAATCTCCTTACCCTATATCAAGGGAACCACAGATAAAATTGGCAGAGTTCTCGCCAAGCATAACATCTTGGTTTCTTTCACCCCCCCCAATACCCTAAGAAACATGCCTGAGTCTGCTAAAGACTCGGCAGACCCAAAAAATCACAAAGGGGTTTACTCAATTCCCTGTTCATGTGGTAAAGTTTATATAGGCAAAACAGGGAGATCCTTTGGAATAAGACTAAAAGAACACATTAATGATATTACAAGAAATAGGTCGGAAAAATCAGGTCTAGCAGAGCACGCATGTTTCTCCTCACATTATATCTGCATGGAACAAGCAAAATTAGTCCACAAGGAAGACAATTATTTAAAAAGAAGGGTAAAAGAGGCAATTGAAATCGCAAAATCCTCCAACAACATGAATAGGGATAACGGTCTAAAATTAAGCAGCTCCTGGAAACCATTATTAAATAGAATGAAAAACCACTAATTAATCCAAAACAAGTATCTCTTTTACATATCAAATCAATAAATAAATAAATAAATTAAATAAATAAATAATAATAATAAATAAATAAATTAGATTAAATAGATAAATAATAAATAATAATAATACATAGCTTTATAATAATATTAATATTTACGCTAATAATAATAATAATAATAATAATAGCAGTCATTAATAATTTAATAATAATTAATATTAATTAAAATAATATAATTAATATAAATAATAAAATTATTATTAATATAATATATAATAAATAATAATTATATTATTATTATTATAAATATCCTAATAAACTAAATAATAAATAATTTTAGTTTTAAATTATACATAACCAAAGAGAACAATTGAATAGGTAAATAATCATTATTAAAAATAAGATAATAAAATATAAATTCATACTTAATCAATTAATAAATAAATAAATAAAATAAATAATAAATAATAATAATATAATAATAATAAAGTAGTAATATAGTATAGTAGTTAGTAATAATAATTAACAATAACGACGATAAGATAATAATAATAATAAATAAATAAATAAATTTAAAAGAATTTAAATAAATAAAATAAATAAATAAAATATATATAACATAATAACAATAAATTAACACATAAAATAATATATATAACAAACAAAAATCTTTCAGCCTTTACCTTAATTCTAAACTCATAAAATAAATATAAATAATAATATAAGTATTATATATATATATATATATATATATATATATAATATAATATATATATATGAATTAAATAATAATTATAAATGTTGACATTAAAACTCATACAGATATCAATTCTTTTCTTAAGAACTATTTATAGTTCCATTATTTTCACGACTCACTTCTCAAGATACTGATCTCATTTCCCTGATGATGGACTCACCTAGCTAGTCCGAAACGTTGGTTTCATAAAAGGTTCACAGGTTTTCCACTCTCATACATTCTACCAGCCTGTATGGAATCTCTTTTTAACACCATTAAGTCCCACCATGGAAGGGACGTTCTGAACAATGCTTTAAATTTTGAGAAGATGAGAATTTCAAGAGCTAGAAACCTATCCACGCTCATATTTCTAAAGCAATGCAGAGATGAAAACCTCACTCCTTTGTTCGCCAAATGCAGCCATCCGCTTAAACGAGGTCGAAACATTTCTCTTTTTAATAATATGAGCAAAACCCTCATAAAACATGAAATCAAATTTGCCAGATCTCGATTAATTAAAATATCTGAACATCTTCTAGGTCTGCACCTTCGGCTGTCATCAACTCTTAGCTCAGATCTTTGGCAACACTTAGACACCCTCACTTTCGCCAAAGCTGAGAGATTTCTTGATGTCAACCTTGCCAAAAAAACCAAACAACTTAACTCACTAAGAAACATTGAATTCAAGAGTACAGATTCCACCGTATATAGACCAAAAACTATCTGGGTCTCCAACCCTATACCTCTCCAGACTACTCCCAACCCCTCCCATTACCGTTATCCCATAACTAGGAATCTAGGCTGCGCTCCTCCAACTCATATTCATAACACGCCGGTCTCGCGCACGGTCCTGGACAGGCCTGCGCAGAAAGGGTCTAAAGATCTCACTCATCCTATCAATACGCAGACCACGTTGATGGACAAGTTTACGAACTTGAGAAGCGAGCTCTCCAACGATCCTGCGCTGGGTATACCTGTCACCGGTCAGCAGATGAATAACTATACAACATCGCAGGTGGCATCCTTAAAGGATTTAATCCCCAATGAACTTGTGCAGAGCACGTTGAATAACAGGTTTACGGACTTGGGAAGTGAGCCCTCCAACGTACCAGCGCTGGGTATACCTGTCTCCGGTCAACAAATTCATAATACAACAACGCAGGAGGCACCCAACGAACCTACGCAGAAATTAGGGTTTAACAATGGTTCAACAAACGGTTTAATACAACAAGTCTCCAACGAGCCTGCGTGTTATGAACAGCAGCAGCATACGCTCGTTGAAACAGCCAATGAAATATCTCGTTCCTCCTCCGCTGTTAATAATTCCAGCGCCCACTCAAATAATTTAAAACATCAAATTAACATGTATATCAAGAAGTCTGAGAATCTTAGAAAATCCACGGTAATAAACCTTTCTCAGTTGGTCTTAGATGATAACTTAAAATTACTGCTAGAAAAAGGTTTAAATTTTGCATTATCTCCAGCCAAAATTCCTATAACTGACATCATAAGTAACATTGAAGTCATTATCAAAAACATTGATCAAAACACAGCTGAAGAAATAAGACAAGATGTTTCCAAAATTCTCAGAAATGCCAGACCTCCGCCCAGCAACATATCCAAAGAAGAAGCCATAGCCCTAAAAAATATCAAAAATAACAAAAAAATTATAATCTTAAAAGCTAACAAAGGTAATGCCACGGTTATCATGGATAGAACAGATTATGATCATAAAATGGAGGAACACCTAAACAACAGTGGCTGTTACAGAGTTTTAAACAAGGATCCCAGCAACAAAATCCTTCGCCTAGTAAGTAACAAAATAAAAAACTCCTCTCTTGACACCAACATTAAGAACAGATTAATCCCTAACAATGCTATTATCCCTAGAATTTAAGGAGTGCCTAAAATCCACAAAGCTGGTGTTCCATTAAGACCCACAGTAAACACTATAGGATCTCCCACTTATTGGTTGGCTAAATATCTTGCAAACAAACTCAGACCTTTATCCGACAACACTCCCTCTTACATCAAAGATTCAGCATCCTTCATTGATTGGATCAAAAACCTAGAATTTAGTGACAATGACCTAATGGTGAGCTTTGATGTGGTGTCTCTCTACACCATGATTCTAGTGGATGAGGCCTTAGAAATATTGAAGAAAATCATAGACCTTGAAACAGTGGAACTTATAGGCATTTGCCTTAAATCTTCATACTTCAGTTTCAAGGGAAAAATCTATGAGAAAACACATGGCGTTGCCATGGGCTCTCCATTATCTCCATTGATTGCCAATCTATACATGGAGCACTTTGAGCATATGGCCCTTAGGTCTTTCCCCTTTACCCCTAAATAATGGAAACATTATGTAGATGACATTTTTGCTAAATGGAGCCATGGTTTGGACAAACTTAAAGATTTTTTATCTCATATAAAAAACCTCTCTAAACACATAAAATTCACTATTGAAATTGAAAAAGACAACCATCTCCCTTTCTTAGATGTCCTCCTTACCAAGAACAATGGCAAACTAAGTCACCAAGTCTTCAGAAAACAGACACACACTGACAGATATCTTAATTCAAACTCCCACCACCATCTGAAACAAAAAATTGGTGTCATCAAAACCCTAGCCACCAGAGCCTCCAGAATCTCTGACCCTGAACATTTAGAGGAAGAACTTAACCATCTCCAGGAAGTCTTTTTAAACAATGGCTATCAAAAACACATTATCCATAAGACAATTAAAGATTCCATAACCAATAAACAGAAAAGAAAATCTCTTGAAAACCCTAGAATCTCCTTACCCTATATCAAGGGAACCACAGATAAAATTGGCAAAGTTCTCGCCAAGCATAACATCTTGGTTGTTTTCACCCCCCCCAATACCCTAAGAAACATGCTTGAGTCTGCTAAAGACTCGGTAGACCCAAAAAATCACAAAGGGGTTTACTCAATTCCTTGTTCATGTGGTAAAGTTTATATAGGCGAAACAGGGAGATCCTTTGGAATAAGACTAAAAGAACACATTAATGATATTACAAGAAATAGGTCGGAAAAATCAGGTCTAGCAGAGCACGCATGTTTCTCCTCACATTATATCTGCATGGAACAAGCAAAATTAGTCCACAAGGAAGACAATAATTTAAAAAGAAGGGTAAAAGAGGCAATTGGAATCGAAAAATCCTCCAACAACATGAATAGGGATGACGGTCTAAAATTAAGCAGCTCCTGGAAACCATTATTAAATAGAATAAAAAACCACTAATTAATCCAAAACAAGTATCTCTTTTACATATCAAATAAAATAAAATAAATAAATA